>CABHPP010101129.1:13578-91365 GCA_902168425.1 Peromyscus attwateri | reverse complement strand
AGGCGGGGGGGGGGGGGGGGGGGGGAAGGGGGGGCGTGGTCCCATGCCAACCCTGACCACAAGAAAGCCGGAGTACATGAATTAGTCTCAAGCAGAGACCACTTCACAGCAAGAAAGTGTACGGGTGACAGAGGGCCACTGTGCCATGATAAAACAGTCACTTCCATACAGAGACCAAAGGAGCCCTAATGTCCATAATGAAGCATCAGATACAGGAAGCAAACCCAGAAGAACTGTAAGGAAAAAATGTTTTTAAAAATCCAACTTCACCCTCATGTCATGCAACACACACAGATTAATTTGAGATGTAACACAGCAAGACATACAGAATGTCATCATGATGGGGCAAGTGGAGATTTCTTACACAGGATACAGACAGCACAAACAACAGCAGAAAAGGCTGATAAATGAGAATTGTTGAAATGAAGAATCTCTGCTCATCATCAGACGGGGTGAACAAAACACACAGGCAAGCAGAGAGGAGGCTTGTGAATACAAGCCTGACAAAGGATGTTGGGGGTTCTTATCAGGATAAGGTGTGTGTACTTTTAACAATAAGAAGATAAACAACCCAAAGAAAACAGACAAAAGCCTAACCAACAGGCACTCCATAGTGGAAGATGTGAATGGCCAGCAGCCCTTTAGAGGGTCCTGAAAGTCCTTCTCATCAGAAACGCAAAACCTAAAGCCAGTGAGTCACAGCAGAGACTCACTACCAAACACTGGCAAAATTGGGAGAAATTAAAGTTCCCAAACATCACTAATGAGGACACAAAATCCCTCTACCACCTTGGGAAGATACAAGTATTTCTTATGCCATTAAATATTTACTTTCTGACATACAACCAAGGAGTGGAGGGAAGCCACAGGAAGGAGGGAGGGAGGAGGGAGGGAGAGAGGGAGGGAGGGAGGGAGGGAGGGAGGGAGGGAGGGAGGGAGGGAGGGAGAAATGAATATCTCACAATGAAATTTCTCCACAAATTTAATTTACCAAGTCAAATTGTCTACCCAACACCCTTGTCTATGAAAAGAACAGATAAAAATGTAAATTTCAAAGTGTGAAGCATTGGCAAGAATGCAGGGCAACTGGAATTGTGTGTGCCTTTGGCAGGAGAATTCTGGAACAATCGCTTTGAAAAAACAACTTATCCTTTTCAAATGAGGTAAATTCTAGCATAACTTATGTCCAGGCAATTCTGTGTCCAGATTTAAACACTAACACGCCCTGTCTGTGGTCATCAGCAAATGCCTATGAGGAAGCTTTAGGTATCCTACTCTTTAAGCACAAATCTAGATGTCCATCTGTCACAGGGTAAATAAATAGGATATGTTTATGTATTTGTGCAAAGAAATGCTCCATATTAATGAAAATGTACTTCAGTGGCAAGAGACACATCAGTAAATGTCAGAAGTAGAACAAGCCCCATAATACAAGCAAGCCGTAGAGATGTTTCCCTTTAAGATGGCATGATTCTGTTTTATAATACTTAAGACTACATGAAAACACATCTACATGCTTTAAATGTGTATTAACCACTTTGATGGACCATGGGCAACTGAAGAAGATGAATTACTTATTATGGCTCGCTGTTTGGGAGAGTTAGGGCCATGGTCACTTGGCCCTGTGCTCTTGAGCATCATGGTGACAGGACTACATGGTAGAGGCTGCTCGCTTCATGGCTGCTCTGTGACTTCTCACTGGGGTCTGTTCCTTCTCACCCCAAACAGAGAGGGCAACGATGCTCTCCAAGTGCAGCGGGTGAAGCGGTGGGCTTATTGGGATTGCACAGAAAAGCATGGGGGACTCAAAGGTTGCATGACCAAAAAGTGCAAGGAGAGGGTGGCTCACAAAAGCTGGGAAGGAAACGGGGAAGGAGCCATGAGCCTGGAGACACACCTCCCTCACTCACAGTGCAATGGCCACAAGAAGGCTAGGCGACTTGTTTGGGTTCTGCTTCCATCCTCCACTGTTAGAGCCTAACACTCGAAGATAACGTTGTTGTGTCTGGTTGTCCCTGTGCTCATTCCACACAGCTTAGAGTAAAACACTGACTGCTTCCACTTCCTGTTAAAAAGCAAATGCCTACCCTCTGGCCACAGAGCCTGCACACACACTGGGCATGAAGGGAACATGAGTACCAGCCTCATCCACGAAAACTTCCTAGGTCACCTATTAGTGCAAGAGATGTGTCTCCAGGTTCCCAGCCCTGAGCTTTGGAGCCTGTCTGCCCTCAGGAAGGCTGCATTAGGCTGCTTGTCAGAAGCATAGGCCCCTGGAGTTTGATAGACAGAAGAGCTGTCCTAACCTGGGGATGCACGTCACAGGAATAGAACTTCACACTCAGGTATTCAGTGTCCCAGGTGTCTACAGCATTTCAATGCAGATTCAACCATTGTAGCTACTGACACATCTATGAGCATCAGATCAGAATAGATATTACAAACACAGCACGTATATTAAATGAGTGCGTGTATGAGTGTAAGGGTAGCTGTATATCCAAGTGTGGATGTAAGATGTGTACATTTGTGTCTATATATGTGTGTGTGAATGTATGAGTGTACATATACAAATGTGCATGTGTGTGTGAATATTATAAATATGTAAATGTTGTAAATATGTAAATATTGATATGAGTGTGAATGTGCGTGTGAATGTGTGTATGCAAGTGCATACGTGTGTATGTTTGCATATGTGTGTGTATGTATGAGTATGTATCTGTGCATGCCTCTGTTCCCCTGGGCTGCCCTTCCTCCAGGCCCTCATCCGCTCGTGTGGGATGTCTGCTCTGGGTCTCTGCCTCCACTTGAGTCAAGACCCCTGCTGTAAGTGTCCCTACCCCAGTGACATGGTAGCAGATCCATGAGGCATAAGTGAGGAACAGTGGGTGTGGGACAGCACTACCCAGCAAGGACCTGTTGTGTGCAGCACCAGCGGACATGCCTGCTTCTCCTGCACTTGCTCAGCAGAGCTGGTTTAGGACAATTTTCAGACTGTCTGGAACTGGAAGGCCTGCACCAACTCTATGGCCTCCCAGCCTAGGGAACTCCTACTTTGGAATGGATCAGAGAAAATCTGGGCTCCTGTTTTCTCCCCTGCCTAACCAAGAAGGAAGCTGCAGGGACAAAACACATGAACAACAGCCAAGCAGGCCACACTCAGAGTTCCCAGCCTTTGAAAGCAGCTCAGCCCTGAGAATCCTCTCTCCACAGCCCCTGGATTACAGTCATGACTCCCTAGAAGGGAGGCTCTGTCCCCTGCTGTCTCATGGGAATCGCCATAGCTGCGTGCTATCCAAGTCCCAGGTGGCCAACAAGACTATCATGAGGTTGGGTGAGACACAGACTCACAATGGACCTCAGGCAGGACCACAGTGCCCAGGACATCTCTAGTCCCTGTCCATGGTGATGATATCTCTGATATCTCCTCGCCTCTTTATGCCCTCCTTTAAAAGAGATTTCTCCATCACTAGCTGTGCAGGTTCTAAAGCCAAGAAGAAGACAGGCACCTCAGAAATGCCAAAAGTCAGGAAGCTGCATCCTGACAACAGGTATTTCCTAAACTCCTGTTACTTGCTGAAACTCTAGAAACATCTGTGCCCCAGGTCTGGCATGAATCCCATCTTCTCTTCAAGGCTCCAGTTCTCATATCCTTCTGGGCCTCATTTTGGTAGCCCAACATGCACTTGTGACCAGTACACAGGGCCCCTACTTTAAGGTCATCCCATCCCCAAGCTGTTCTGACCAGCTACCTACCAAAGGAAGCTCCTCCTCTGCCCAAGGAAACCATCCTGGAGTTGGAGGAGCCAGTGTGTGTCAGGAGTTGTCCTGTAGCAACATCAGGACCACAAAGCAGGAGATGCTTCATCTCTCCAACAGAAAGTCCCGCCCCCACCTATCCAGACCCCCAGACTCCCAGGGCAGGAAGCAAGCGCCCAGACACTCTGAACAGTTGATTTTCAATCTTTAAAACTCTTCTGCGCTGAGCTCAGTTAATTACAAAACTAGTTCACACTTGTGATTTTGGTCTGCAGCCACCTCCGCACCAAGTAATTAGACTGTGGCATTCAGGAGCAGCGGAGCGTGACCCGGCCCAGTCTGCCGAAGCTGCTGACAAGCTCCGCCAGACCCAAGCTTGGGCTCAGCCCGAGGCCCCACCACATTTAAGCCTGGAAGGCGTTACAGGGACAGAGCTCCACAAATTAATTAGCAATTAAAAACTTTATTTACAAAATCAATCCGTGGGTACACGCCTTGTTAAAATGCTAACTATTATTTCCAGGCAACTTTTAAATAAGAAATGAACAGAAATGCTAGAGGTTGACGGCGCGTCATGCAAGAACATCTTCAAAAACAATTTGCTGAATATTAATGAACTGAAAATGTCATTTCTGGTCCAATTACTAGAAGTAATTAGTTTTTTTAATTATGGAGGAAGTGGAATTTTAATAAGGTCAATTTTACAATTACAGTTTAAAAAATACTAATTGTATTGTCATCACATCTTATATAATAAATGACATTAACTTGCTAACATCTGTTGATTTTCATGTAAATAAAGCAAAAATATCATTTCATTGGATTCCTCGGGGAGTGATATTTTAATGAGAGAAAGTCTGTCTCTGGCACAGGAGGACAGGGGGACACTAAGGGCTGTCTGGACGTGGTTGGAAGTATCCCGGAAGACATAATGGCAACCATGGAGGGAGGAATTCCACAACACATTTTACATTTGTCACAAGCACAAGGCTTTTTTCAAAGCCCAATCTCAGATTCATAGTGCAGCCAGGGTGGGAAGGACGGTGGGATCCTGCTGTGACACTGTCTCCCCCTGCTGGAGGTAGCGCGTGCCTGTCAGTACAAGTCTATATCAATCACCAAGCTCACAGCTGCACCCCTCCATGGCCTTTCCTCACCAGCCCTATTTCCCAGAACCCCACTGTGCCTTCCTGTCACAGCCGCAGGTCCCTCAGGTCCACTTTCCTACTTGCTGCCTGATCACTGACCTCAGTGCAGTGCTCCACGTGTTCAGGAATCTCACCCAAATGGCTCACGGAAAGAACCAGTGAAGGTGTGCCCTACTCAGAGCTGTATACAATTGACACCCTCTAGATGGCTAAAGTTCAAGTCCTGATGGCCCTGTCTTCTTGGACACTGTGAATGTCCAAAAGTACGTGTGCTAAACTAACCCCCACAGTTAGGTGCTGGGGGGTGTAGAAATGTGATTCAACTACAGTGTTTGAAGGTGGGAGCTTTGGAGCGATCTGAATTGGATAAGGCCAGCAGAGTGGAATTCACGAGTGCATCCTGGAAGCTTTGTGAGAAGAGGGAGAGGGGCCAGAGGACTCAGCATGTGACATCTTGTGATGCTTCAGGACTCTGCTAGCAAGAAGCCCTTCACAGAATTCAGGCCCTGACCTTGGACCAGAACTTGAGCCCAAATAAGCCTGACTTTTTGGAACTCACTCTGTCTGTGGTAGTGTTGCTACAGAAGAATGTGGACTAATATGCAAATGCTGATAACGGCCCTGACTGAGTGGCTACACTCCTCCTACATACCGACATCAGTAACACTGCGCCATACCCAATCGCAACCACGGAAACAGTAAATGCATCATTAATATCCACTGCACAGCAGGCCTCAGTGCTTCTCATACACATTTTGGGTACCTTCCGGCCCTGCGGAGGCTCCGAGGGTTTATGTAAAGAGACTGACGCAGAAGTGAGCGATTCTGCCTGGGAATGCAAGTAATATAATTCCGAACTCTCTATAAAGGCATGAGTCCGAAAACCATCTGGGCAGCACCTGTCCTTTGCTTGACAGCAGGAACTAGCCAAGCACGTGTCTCTCAGTGACCTGCCGTGTGACACTGGGCAGGTGGGTTTTGAGGCGGAGAGAAAGGAAGCCAAGAAGGCCCAGTAGGTCCTGAGCTCTGCAGTCATGACCACACACCCAGGCCCCCTACCTCTTCCTAAAATGCAACTTCCCACTCGGTTCAAAGATAGTTTGGTGTTGGGTGTGTCTGTGATTACACATGGCTGCTAAGATCAAACACTGAGGTAATGGCACAGCCCAGCTGATGAGCCGAGGCAACACCCCAGGGAGCCCATCCATCTCTGATCCTAATGGCTATGGGAGATGGGCTCCACGGCGATCCTTAACTTCGCTGAATGACAGACGTCCTGTGGCCTGAGTGCTCTATAGACAAGTCCGAGTATCACTGCCTCCTCTCCTTCCGTCCACACAGCCATATGGGGGATGCAGCCTTGGAAAGCGAGTCCACCTTCAGCTGACCTTGAATCCTGCCTGATCCCTGGCCAGAGTCCTAGTCCATTCCCATACCTCCCTACCACGTGCCCCTGGTCCTTGTTAGGAAACTCTCACATCTAGGCTGCCCTCCCAGCCCACACCGATGCCTGACGGCAGATATCAAGACAGTATTGTGGCCCAGAGCTGGCCCACATCCTTGGACTCCTTTCTCCAGCTGTGAGTGTCTTCCATGACTCTGTGCCCGTCCACCTCTGCCCTGACACAGGTGTATCAGTGGACCGACAGATGGTCCCAATCTAGGCTGTTTTCTCTGTGGACACCCTGTCATCTCACAAAAAAAAGTACTGCCCTTGTTGGCCTGGGTGCTCCCCAGGAGTTCTTCCCTCAGTTGCTAAGTGTTCCCTGAAGATGTGCTCTCATGGCTCCTGGTGAGGTGTCTCTCTGCAGAGAACAGCTTGTGGCCATTAAAATGGTTTGTGGGCATTTGTTAGAACCTTGGGAGCCTCCTATTGAATTTTAATTACTCAGATTAAGATCTGTTGATATAATTATTGAGATATATAAAAGTTTTATTTGAACATGGACCTCCTAGAAATCAAAGCTCGCAGGACAGTAAATGACTTGACTGTGTTTCACAGGGAGGCATCTGTGGGTGCCAGGACATGGACTCCCAAGCTTCAAGGGCATTCTCAGAACCACCTCTTCTGGGCTGAGGTCTTGAAGGGCTCCTCAGGCAGAGATGTTTCCCGTGGGACAAGGCTTCTCTGCAGCAGAGGTGCAAGGGCAGGCCACACCTGACACAGGCTTCCAAGCCTTCGACATTCTCGGGGTCCTATGAGGTAACTGTCACAGGCTCTGGGCCCCTGACATTCTCAGGCTGTGAGCAACTGTCTTCATTTTCACTGAGAAACCATCGGAACTTAGAGATTATCCCTAAGGTACAGTGTGACCTGAGAGGGGAACCCTCAGACACCGCCCTCCAGTGTGAGTCAGGAGGTCATTGTGTCTAAGTTTCGTGAGTGATATCCTCCTTGATTGGGGCTCTGAGGAGGCCTGTTAGGGAAAGCCATTTCTCTGACCTGAGGGAGACCTACCATTCCAAGCGACCTAAAACATAACAGAATTAATCCAGTTGGACAGGTTAATCACCTGGCTACGGAACCATCCCTCAGAAGATGGGTTCATCCTAAATCATGCTAAGGAGTGGAAAGGAATAATTATCCCTTTAATGAGATGATGTACTCTTCCTTCCCAGAATTCCTGGCCCCTAGCATACTAACTTACAGACCCTCAGAAATGAAAGCTCACAAGTCACCCACTTTTCTGAATTACGTGTAAATTTTCCCTTCCTTCTTCCTCTCTCTTCTCTAAGGATGCTTTCCCTAGCACGTTAGGCTTCCCTAATACTCTGAGCTTCTGTCTCTAAAGCTCCTCACCCTGACGGTGTGGCTGCTCATCATCCTGTGGTTGATCTCCATGCTCTGATTCAAAAGGCATGGCTTTTTCTCCTTCTCCTCTCCATCTTCTTTCTCCAGGTAGCTGCCAAGATTTACAGTTTGCCTACTGTAGGGTTTTTCTTCTATACCGAAGAAGTCTTTTTAAAGACAAGGTACAGAGCCCGCCAGTCTGGAGCTGGGATCAGCCCTAGAGAAGAGCTCAGAGGGTGAGTGCTCAGTCAGCAGGCCTGTCCTTGCGATCCCAGGTCCTTAGGGGCCCCAGACACGGAGCAGGAAAGTTTATGAGACACTGATGCAGTGCTGTGGACTCCCAACTGCCCACCCAGACTCAGGCAAAGTCCGCAGGGACATTCAGAGAAGAACTGATTGGGGGCAAAGGCATCAATACACCAGGAACTCAAGAACTCTGCACACCATCGCGTCTCATTTGTATTCTGCCTTTTTCTTTCTGGTTCAACAAAATCAACTCCCTTAATGGCTGAAGCAGTGTTTTATTTGGATGTGTCATGGGGACAGAATGGAAATCTCTCCACGTCCAGAGGAAGGCGATTGGACAATATTGAAAGTAAGTTATGTGCTTTTAGAGAGACGAACTTAACGAGGTGAGAGCAAGCCCCTCTCAACCCAGCATAAAAGCTTTCGATTTCCCTCGTAGACCTCAATTCATTGCAGACTGAGCTTAAAAAACAGACATCATCAAGGCCCAAAAGCTGTGGTCATTCACTTAAATAAATCACTTTGTTCTGGCTCTGTGGTGCAGAGCTCTGTCTGGGCTAAAGGTTTGATAATGCCCGGGGTCCCGCTAAGCCTCTCAGGTAGATTAGCATTCTAAAAAGAAAAGAGAAGGCGAGACAGTTTAAGGATTTTATTTTCATCTGTTTTTTTTTCCCCCTAAGATCATTTCTCACTAAAGAAAAGGGCTTCAGGGTTGAATGCACACACCGACTGTAAGGGTTATGCGGTTGTAGTATACAACACACGCAGGTGTAAGCACAAGCATGCACAGCTGGGTAAGGACACACCACACTCTGGCTTAAAATATAAATGTACCTGCCGACCACACAGTCAAGAGCTGGAGAGGCAGCCACTGCCATCAGCGGGGTTGGACCCACTTCTCTGGGAGGGGGCTACCTCTGCTAGTTTTGCCTAAGGGATTTCATCTGCCTTTGGCCCAGCCTACAAGGTGCAGCCTTAGCTGGATGCACAGGACCTTTGTCTTGGAACTCTGAGGAAGCAGAGGAGAATTAAACACAAATGCCCTGTGTCCTCCTCTACCCCCACATGCACAAGCCTCATTCTGTCTGATTATTAAGCTTCATTTGGGGCTAAGCATTTGGGGCAGAATTTTTAAAAATACTAAGTCCAAGCACAGGGTCCTTCTACCTGTAACTTCTGTAGGAAGCAAGGCTGACGAGGCCCAAACTTGTTTCCTGATGTTTTTCAGGTGGGTCCCAGTTCCCACGATGCCCTTCTTGGTTGGATGATGCATTCGGCCTAGGGGCAGTGATGATCACAAAATTGTCTCTACCCATTCTGTTTTAGAAGAAAAAGGTGCCAGTCAAAGTCACCTAGAAGAACAGATTTTGTTGAGTTTGTAGATTTAGGGGTAAACATTCCATTTGGGTGCATTTTTCTTTCAAAAGACAAAGAAGGAGATTTGAAGTTCTCGACTTCTTGGGGCTGGGTGGGAAGGAGCCTTCTCCAAGGTGAGGTCTCACTCCAGAAGGAGCTGACTATGACCCTGTCGTCACTCTCGGCCAGGGAATCAGGATGCAATTTGCATTAAAGCCTTGGTACAGTCTCTGTCGTTTCTGCTCCTCCAGGTTTGCTAAGCTGGGGTGGGTATAAAAGGAGAAGAAGCTAAAATGAAAACAATGGCCAGAGAGATGAGTGCATGGGCAAAGATGAGATGGATGTGTGGGCAAAGATGAGATGGATGTGTGGGCAAAGATGAGACGGATGTATGGATAAAGGTGAGATGGATGTGTGGATAAAGGTGAGATGAGATGAATGGGTGGATAAAGGCACCTGCCACCAAGCCAAACCACCCGAGTTCTGTCCTAGGGACCCACATAACAGACATAGAGAACCTCCCCTTCAAGTTGTCTTTTGACTTCCACATGTACTGTGACACTCATGCCAAAAACAAACAAACAAATATAAACAATAAAAATAAACTACCTTCCCAGCCTTTGTGGTTGCCTCTGCTGGGGTCAGGCTTTCTGCAGCCCTTTCTTAGCCTCTGCTTCTTTCTCTCACTAGTGTGGTGTGGTGTGGTGTGGTGTGGTGTATCCACTCCAGCTGAGCAAACCCGGAGGGGTAGAAATGACAGAGACTACACCAAAACTTTAATGCAAGTTGCATTCTGATTCCCTGGCCGAGAGAGATGGCAGGGCCATAGTCAGCTCCTCCTAGGGTGAGACCTCACCTTGGAAGAGGCTTCTTCTCACCCAGCCCTGTTATTAGTATTTTACTTTTTTTTGGAAGGGGAGGGGCCTGCCACCCAGCTTCCAAATAAATCACTCACGGAGGCTTATTCTTAATTATGAATGCCCGACCTTAGCTTGGCTTAGTGTCTAGTCAGCTTTCCTTAACTTACCCTGTCTAGCTTTTGCCTCTGGGCTTTTCCCGTTCTCTTATGTCTGTATCTTACTCTCGCTCCGTGGCTTGCTGTGTAGCTGGGTGGCCCCTGGTGTCCTCCTCTTCTCTGGCTCCTCAATCTTAGATTCACCTTTCCGGATTTCTCCTTATATTTATACTCTCTGCCTGCCAGCCTCACCTATCCTTTCTCCTGCCTTGCTATTGGTCAGTTCTTTATTAGACCAACCGGTGTTTTAGACAGGCACAGTCACACAGTTTCACAGAGTTAAGCAAATGCAACATAAACAAAAGTAACACACCTTAAAATATTCTACTACACAGCCCCAAGAAGGTAAGAACTCCGAATCTTCGTTGTCTATTTGTCTTTTGAAAGAAAATGCACCCAGATGGAATGTTTACCCCTAAATCTACAAACTCAACAAAATCTGCTCTTCTAGGTGACTTTGACTGGCACCTTTTTCTTCTAAAACAGAATGGGTAGAGACAATTTTGTGATCATCACTGCCCCTAGGCCGAATGCATCATCCAACCAAGAAGGGCATCGTGGGAACTGGGACCCACCTGAAAAACATCAGGAAACAAGTTTGGGCCTCGTCAGCCTTCCTTGCTTCTTACAGAAGTTACAGGTAGGAGGACCCTGTGCTTGGACTTAGTATTTTTAAAAATTCTGCCCCAAATGCTGAGCCCCAAATGAAGCTTAATAATCAGACAGAATGAGGCTTGTGCATGTGGGGGTAGAGGAGGACACAGAGCATCTGTGTCTGGATCGTGTTGTGTCACCAGTGTGTACATGGTTGGATATGGTAGAGTGTGCGTTCGGTTTGTGTGGAAGGTAGATGTGGGATGGAAGAGCCTTGAGGTGTGTGTGCACACTACATGTTACATGGGGATGCATGACGCACAGGCATGCCACTGCTGTCTGCTGTGATTTCATGGGAGGCCAGCTTTTCCAACTTTGTGGAAGTTTCCAAGTCATTCAAGCAAAGTGTTATTCACAGCTCTGACTTCTCATACCATATACACAGACAGGCAAGCTTGAATGAGAGGAGGTTGGGGGTTCTGCTCATGTGTGTGTGTGTGTGTGTGTGTGTGTGTGTGTGTGTGTGTGTGTGTGTCTGTGTGTGTGTGTCTGTGTGTGTGTGTCTGTGTGTCTGTGTGTGTGTGTCTGTGTGTGTGTGTGTCTGTGTGTGTATGTTCATTGGCATTTCCTGTCATAATAAAAAACACCGTATCTGTTCACATACCCAATACCCACCTAATCGTTCGCCATGTACTGTGACACTGGGCAGATACCACATAGCTCCAAAATGTCAAATGCGCTTTGTCCTAATGAAGCAAATAATTTATAAATGCCAAAAAGTAAGGATGTTTGTATTTATCACCTCTTAAAAGATCAGTCAGGTATCAGATTTACACCTCTTTGGACAGGCATCTTTTTTTCTTTCCGGAATTGCTCGGTATAAATTAAATAATAGTGACTGGCATTAAAATTCAACAACAAATTCTCTCTGTATCTCAAGGTCGATGGAGACAGGCAGAGCCAGATAATGACATGACTTCAGGACATGTGGGTCCACGCTGTAGATGCACAAGTGTCTGTGATGCTTATGACTAACTGGGCTCTGGGACTGCCACAGTGACAGCTTCCCAGGGAGCCTGTGCTGCCGGGGGACACTCAAGTCCTCAAGTGCATGCACAGACAGACACACATACAGGCACGTGCATGTCCCTGTGAGAGCACCGAGACAGTCACAACCTTTGGAGAACCTCGTGTGACCTCTGCAGGACCAGGCTAAAGCCCTCATCCGGGAATCCAGGCACTCCCAGGGTAAACGTCATCATGACGGTAACATCTGTAGCCTTATTCTAATGCCTGTTTTGTTGCTTTTGCATACTGTGGTCAAACCCAAGACAGGAACAAGCGAAGGGAGGAAGAATTTCTTTGGGTTCATGGTCTATGGATGCCTGGCTCTGTGTGTCTGAGCAGAACATCGTGGTAGTGAGGGAGGGTGCAGGGGTGTGTCGTGGAGGTTTCTTCACTTCTTCGCAGACAGGAAACAGGGAGAAGGGAACATAAAAAGAGGCCAGAACAAGATGTGGCATCCCTCCAGGATATGCCCCCAATGACGTATTTCCTCCCTCAAGGCCACACTCCCTACTTTCATCATCTACAAATAATAACAGAGTCATATTGTGACTCTGTCCAGAGATTAATTCATTCATTAAACCAGAGCCCTCAGAATACAATCTGACACACTCAGAAATGGTGTCACCCATCATGGGAGCATCTCTCAGACCAATCAAGCTAACAGTCCAGATCAGCCATCTAAGTGCCCAACACAGGGGCTGTGCTGGTCCATCTGCAGCCATGTCTTCCAGAGGACTCCATTCACAGTTGATTTGCAGGGTCCATGTTAGCCTAGCCAGGACTCTCTTGGTGATGTTTGGTACACAAAGGCCCAAGTCCTGATGCACAACTATCTCTATTTATGCTAGTGAGGAAGCACAGAGCAGGCCACAGATACTTGGACATGGTGGAAAGTCAGTCTCCCAAGACCACAAAGAACCATCTTCAATCACAGCTGTTTTTCTATGGGACTCATAACCATCCTGAACATAGTGGGGTGGTTGGGCCTAACTATAATTTGTGCTGCATGCAGCTCTGCAGCCAGAGACAGGACTACCAGCTTCCTGGATCTCCACAGAATCTGAAAGAAAGGGGCACCAACTCTCTGCCCCAGAGGATCCAGGTCTGGGTTAATATGGAAAAAAAAAAAAACAAATGCAACAACTCATCCCAGAGTGGCAAGACACAAACTCCCAACCGGAGCATATTTTCTGTGAAGACTCTCTTGCTGGCTAGTCTTATGTCAACTTGACATACAAACTAGATTTATATGAATGGAAGGAACCTCAATTGAGACAATGCCTCCATAAGATCCAGCTGTAGGGCACTGTCTTAATTAGTTGTTGATGGGGGAGGACCCAGTCCATTGTGGGTGGTGCCATCCCTGGGCTGGTGGTCTTGGGTTCTATAAGAAAGTGGACTGAGCAAACCATGAAGAGAAAACCAGTAAGCAGCACCCCTCCATGGCCTCTGCACATGCTCCTGACTCCAGGTTCCTACCTGGAGATCCTGTCCTGACTTCCTTTGGTGATGAACAGCAATGTAGACGTGTAAGTTGAATTAACCCTTTTCTTTCAAACTTGCTTTTTAGTTGTGGTTCATTGCAGCAGTAGAAACCCTAAGACAGCTCCATTACACTCCTGCCTTGGTCTGGGGTCCAGTATGTTTCCTTTTATGTGCTAACTTGAACTTACTTCCTTGCTGTGGCCATAGACTTTCTAGGACACACTACCAGTTATGTTCCCTTCTGATCTTTTGCTGTCCCAGGTAGCCTTGCACTGCATACTCAGAAGGTGTCACCATCAAGTCCTCTAAAATGTTAGATGACACTCCCCCCAGTCCATCATGGCCACTTATCTCCTCCATGAGGTAAGTTGAATGTTTATATATTCAACCCTCTACCTCTTGCAGATCCCATGTCCATGGATTCAATCAAGGATCAAAATCACTATAGAAAAAAAAAAACAAATCTGCTGAAAATGTCCATTTTAATCTTTTCTAGTCTATTCCCTAAATATTATACAATAATAACTATGTATTTAGCACTCACGTGGATGTCACATCACATGTCATCCAAAGGAGACAAGGTTCCTGGGAGGAGTGTCCAGGCCATGTTCAAACACTGTGCCAGTTTACATCTGGGAACCACTGATTTTATTGTCTTGTAGGGTCCCTAGATCCAGCTCCCTGGAGATCCTGAGAAATCAATCTTTCATTCCCTCCCTTGAAAACTTAAAACTCTGTCCTAGATACAGATGTGAAAGACTCAGCATCCTGGAGATCTGTATCTGAGGCATCACATCTCTACAATCTGTGATTAGTTTGTCACTGCAGTGTACTGAGTTCAAGCTCTCTGTGGCCTTCCACGTCACCAGCGACTGTGTGTGCTGCTTTGGAAATGGAGGCTGAGGTGATGAGTCCATTGAAGCCAAGCCTGCAGGCTGCTATAATGAAAGTCTACTGACTCCTTCCTGGTGTACCTGTCACCATCATAGGACTGTCCTGAAGGAATAGTGACCAGTGTCCAGGTGTCCAGTAGTGTCAGGATATGTATTTAAGGATCCTGTCTGTCCCCTAATCTTGTCCACTGCTGGACCTTCTGCTTCTGTCCAGGAAGTGGAGGATGGATGCGAGGTTTGAAGAGTAAAACTGAGGAGGGGAGCATCCTTACCCACTTCCCCAGATCTCAACAGGACCCAGGAAATAGCACCCTGGAAGACGAGGGCAGAGGGTGCTGGGAGTATGTTGTCCTCTCAACACTGTTCCCTCACCCCATGTGCTGCCCCTGCAAGGCTGGCCCCAGGCCCAAGCACCTTCATGTAGAATTTGCCCTGACTCTGTGTCTGCTGGACACAGTGAACAACTCAGTTTTTGGGTTTTGTTTTGTTTTGTTTTGTCAAGTACTCTCTATGCAGTCCTGGTTGTCCTGGAGCTCACTATGTAGATCAGACTGCTCTCGAACTCACAGAGACCTGCCTCCTTCTGCTTCCTGAGTGCTGGGATTAAAGGCATATGCCACCAAGCCCAGCTCCTTCTCTTCTTAAAGTGTTCATTTATGTTCTTATTATCCAGAAATGAAATCTTGTTTTTCTCTAGGTACTTTGCAGCCAGCATTTTCCTGGCTTCTCCTGTTATTTCTTCCTGCCATAGTGAATATTTTCTCATGAAAAATAATATATATCCTCCACTTCTCCAAGTGTCCTGTCCACAGAGACCCTGCTCTCTCCATAAGAATCCTGGTTAATCATTTGTGGAAGCCTTCTGGCTATTCTGCAGCTGGGCACCGCTGGCCCATTCCCACAGGAGACCCAGGGTGACCATGCAACCTCTCTGCCTGGTGATCCTGTCACCCTACACAGCATGACATTTAAAGGGCTACCTCAGGCCAGGCATGGAACTAAGCGGGAGTTAATTTATACACACTAGGCAGCAACCAATTTAGGCATATTTAGACACACATGCTTACAGAGACGTACAGTCCACGGAGGTCACAAGGCCCTGGCATCAGAGGGAGGGGCTGAGCACTGGATGGGACATTAGTGTGTCTGTGACAACCCAGAGATTGCTGATAAAACCACTGCAGAAAAGCAGGCTTCACCAGTCCTCTACCTGCAGCTGGGAGGAGCAGAGTGGAAAAAATGAATATGGCTCCTTTCTTCCCTTTTCCTTCTGTTCTGGTCTCCGTGAGGTTCCCGTGGAAGCAGGAGCAATCAATCACCCCACTGGCCCTTCTGGGGTGAGAACATTCCTCTCTGCTAAGGATATGTGCTGTTTGACAGAGCCCGTCAGTGCAAGCACCTGGAAACAAGCCATTGCAATCCGGCTTATCTTCAGGATGGAAACTGGGGGAAGACTTGGCTTTGGGTCAGCCATCTGGTCCTGTGTGCTATTGCCACCAAAGAGCAGAACCAAATGGACTTCAAAATAAAATGTTCATTATAGCTCATGACGTTAACTAGGTGTTGGGTGCTTGGTGGTATTAACGGATATAAGCCTGGCCTCCATCGCCCCTGGAGCTATTCTGTGGCCAGGGTGGCAGGGACTGCAAAGTACAGGCTACACGAGCTCCATCATCCATCCCTTTAAGTTTGCATTCTGACTTTCTATTCTATGTGGCATTTTGACCCAGACTCCTAAAGGACTATGGGGTGGGGGACAGGGCTTAACCTGAAAAAGACCCATGTTTGGGGCCATATCTAGGCTCTAGAAGAAACTAAACTGAAACCACCCCTTCATGGGAGGACACTGAGGTGAATCTGAAAAAGGGAGAGTCTCAGATACCAGGTCATCCTTGCCTTCACAAAGAGCATGGTCACACTTTGCATGCAAACCCTTGCTACCAGAGATTCAATCAACTGTGGGCTGAAAACACTTCAAACTATTTTTTCTGCACTGAACAAGAATGGTGAACTTTTTCTTGTATTATTCCCTAAACAATATAGTCTAGAAGCTGTTGACAAAGTGTATGGATTGTGCTTAGTCTGACAAGAGGTCAAAGGTGACTGAAAATACACAGAGGGATGTGCACAAGTTACATGAAAACACTACACCTCACAAACACCCCTCATCTAACACTCGGAGAGCATCTCAGAAAAGAAGTCAGAAAGAATAGAGGAGCCAGAGGGTGGAGAGGAAAGCCGTGAGATGTTGACTTCTGGGGAGGACATCATGGTTGTTGCACACATCCATCAACTCAGAGCAGCTATAGTTACACACACAAGATCAAGTCAGTCTAACTTTCGGCATGAACTGGGGAAGGGCTCCCTTAAAGAGGAGCTATTGGTAATTGATGACTGCTAAGGGAGAGAGAGTCATTCTCCTTTAGGAATGCAGCCTCTAGTACATCTCCTGAGCCCTGATGGAGAGCCCCACACCCATGCACATATGTACAATATTAACTGGATTCTGTGGGTATTAATAACAAAAACAGAGAACATAAAATTGGGAGGGAGGTAGAGTAAGAGGCACTAGGGGGAGTCAGAGGGAAGATATGGGATGGTTATGATCAAAGTATATTGCACACATGTACGGAACTCTCAAAGAATAAATAAAAATGTTAAAGAGAAAGCTACTACAAATATAGCGATTTGACCACCTGAATTTTGGTACTGTGCTAATTAATTTTTGTCAACTTGACAACTCCTAGCATCATCTGGGATGAGGGAACCTCAATTGAGAAAATGCCCCCATTAGGTTATCCCATAAACAAGTCTGTAATATACTGTGTTGATCAATGACTGATATGGGAGTGTCCAGTTGATTGTGGGTGGTATCACCCCTGGACCCATCTTGAAGGGGAAGTCAGGGAAAGTGCACAAGCAGGGACCTGGAGGCAGGAACTAGGGCAGAGGCCATGGAAGAGTGCTACTTACTGGCTTGCTCCTTATGGCTTGCTCAGCCCGCTTTCTTATAAAACTGGGGCCCAGGAGTTCCCCCTCCTCAGATGACCCTACCTTGGCTTTCTCTGATATTTTTCGACAGAAATGAATCAACTGACATGGAGTCTACCAACCCCAGCTGGGAACACTGAGGAGAAATCTTGCCTCTTGCTATTCTGTAAGTCACAGAGGCTAACACTGTGTGCCCAGCATTGGCACCATACAAGGGTGACAGGCTGTGTAAAGATGGTTGGTACGGGAAGCAGACACAGGCAAGATATGAACACTACACCATTTCGTATAAGGACATCAGAATCTCTAGAATTTGTTGTCCTTTGGGGGCCAATTGTGGAAACAGAACCCTGGGTTATAAGGAAGAGTGATGGTACATAGAAACCAATGTTATCCACAAAAGAAACTGCTAGAAGCAGGGTGAAAGGTCCACTGTATCTGAAACCTCTCAGACTGGCATCACCACCTCAGACTCAGCCAGAGGCTCTAGCGTAAGACAGCCAGTGCCTGGGATGAGTACTTGAGGTGGGTACCAACCAAGACAGTCATTAACAGAATGAGGCATTCACGTCTTACACATGACTGATTGCACAGTTGGCAATGGAGATGGATGGGCACAGAGGCTTCTCGTAAGCCTGTGAGTGGAATACAGATCCGGTTGATTCTCATTGGAAATATTAAAGGAAGATTGGCACATCCTTGCACTAACTAAATTTTTTGACATCCTCAAGAACAGGCAGATGCAGAAAAGACAATAGAATCAATGGAGAGCCTCAGACAGAGCTGGAATCACTCTGCCATGTGAGAAATGTAAATTTGATAAATATAGATTTCAGTTAAACATACCATTAAGCAAATTGATAATTAAGCCAATTAGTTTTAGGCAATTTGACAGTTAGTGATGTGGCTCGGTCCCAGCAGGAGAAGCAGCAGCCTGGCCTGAGGTGACAGGGGACAAGGCAGGGAGAGGTCTCCTTCATGGATCCTGGGAGTCTCAGCAGTCTTAGACGGGGTGGGGAAAGGGCATGTCTTCAGAGCCATGTGTCATGCAGCATGGGAATGGCTGAAACACCAGAGTTAGCCGTTCCCCACTTGGTGAGGCAAGATGCAGCTGGGGCCTTTGAGGAGGCCTTAGCACAACAGCATTCTTGAGAACGCTAACACCATACAGGTCCATGGTAAGTGGTGGGCACCCGTGCTGGACTAGGCTTTGAAGACCAGCACTTCCTTCAAGGTGGCACCACAGAACACGGACACAGCACTGCAATGCTCCCCGGTTCCCTGTGTCTGAGTCTGAGTGGAGACTCGGCCCGATCCAACCTCTCTGTCTCCCCATAATGGTCTTGGTATTAATGTGTGCGGACATACATTGCAGAGGATGGCAGTTGGTAGTTTAGCCATAGAAATCGATCTTTCTGGCCTGGTGGCTGCAAAACCAAGATAGAGGTGTGAGTGGGCCACCTCCCCACCCCACCCCCGAGGCCTCTTGCTGGTTCACAGAGGGTCACTTTCTCACTGTGTCCTCACTAGGCCCTTCCTCTGTACAGGATGCACCCCCCACCACCACCTGTTTCCCTTCTTGTTTATGTGAAGACAGCATGCATGCATCCCTGATCAGCCCTCAGTATGACAACCTCATGGAAGCTTGTTCATCAGCTAGGCATAGACCCCAAATACCAGCCTACTGGAGGCTGGCGCTCCAACATGCAATTCTGGGGCACAGTTCAGTTCACAAAGCTCCTACCTTGTCATGCTCCCCATGGAAGAAATCTGGACCATTCCCCCACTGCCCTGCCCTCATCATACAAAGACAGGAACAGAGAATGGTCCTGCAAACGGTGACAGATGGAGAACTGAGCTGAAGCACGCACAGCTCTCAACAGCACCACGGCCAGCGGCTTTCAACTGTTCCCTGCAACTAGAAAGGAGCATTTGGAATAAGCCTCACTCAATACAGTATAGAACAAGCCCCTGTGAGACACCTGAATATGGATTATCTCTATTCCAATGGCCAGAGGAGGTCAGGCTCCTTTCAGATATCTACCCCCACATGCACACATGCACATGCACACACACCCACATGTACAGTCACATGGGCACCCACGTGCACACTTCATGCACACTTGCTTAAGCATGCACACAAGCACACACACACACACAGAGAGAGAGAGAGAGAGAGAGAGAGAGAGAGAGAGAGAGAGAGAGAGACTCCTGGCTTTTCCCTTCCATTCACTAGTGATAGTTGAGGATGTGTTGATGTTAATTTCACACTTTTAATTGCTCTTCAGCTTTGTGCCACTCTGTCGGTGAAACACTGATAGTTCTAAAACAGGCTTTACTGAAAGTGTGGCCTGCCTTAGGCAGCCTGTGAATCTGTAATATAGCAAGCAGCCTAGCAGGACTTGTGATGAATAGAAAGAATGTCCCCTGTCTCCTCTGGAAGGAAAAGACACAAGTGGCATCTTAGACACTGCAGGGCTCTGGCCTGACCACAGGATAGGGGAAGCAGTGTTTGCCCTCCAGTGATGATGAAGGCAGTCCCACAGCACATAGCTGTGGTGGTATTGTATTCCCCAAAATACTGTGCACTCTAATAAACTTATCTGGGGTCAGAGACAGAACAGCCACAATATTAAACATAAAGGATAGGCAGTGGTAGCACACACCTTTAATCCTAGCATTCCAGAGGCAGAAATCCATGTGTTCAAGGATACAGCCAGGCATGGTGACACACGCCTTTAATCCCAAGAAGTGAGCCTTTAATCCCAGGGAGTGGTAGTAGAAAGCAGAAAGGTATATAAGGAGTGAGGACCAGAAACTAGCAGCATTTGGCTGGTTAAGCTTTCAGGCTTTGGAGCACAGTTCAGCTGAGAGCCATTCGGATATGAGGACACAGAGGCTTCCAGTCTGAGGAAACAAGATCAGCTGAGAAGTTGGCCAGGTGAGGTTAGCTGTGGCTTGTTCTGTCTCTCTGATCTTCCAGCTTCACCCCAATACCTGGCTCACAGGTTTGATTTTATTAATAAGAACTGTTAAGATTCCTGCTACACATAGCCATGATGAATAAGCCTCACTGCTCCGGGTCCTGCATCCAGAAGTCCAATCTCTATGTCTCCAGGCACATATCACCCTTCATGTGACAGATCCCTGGGTAAAAGGGTCCTCCCTCAGCTCTGATGGCCACGGAATGTTCAGGCCTCCTATACAGAAGCTCCACACTCTGAGATCTGGGTCACTATCATCCCTCGTTGTGGTACCAAGCTCTCTTGTGGTTCTCTCCTAGGAGTGAAGGAAATTTTTAGAATCCCTAACGTAGACTTTTATCATGTCACACTATTCAGAGCCAGTTCCCAAGCCCATTTCTTCCAGCTGTTGCCTAGGGCAATAGTTACCTGGACTGATTAGCCCATCGCTGCAGCCTGGAGAGCATGAGGCTCCCTGTGGCATTTGACGCAGTGTCTCCGAGGTTTCATAGCATACCCAGTATTGGCAGATTATGATCAACATGACATTACCTGTAAAATCTTGACATACTCTGGATCCACCCTCATGAAAACAAGGGAGGCCTCAATCCACATCCAGAGGCATGGGCAACTAAAGAGTATAAGAGTTTATTTTGTTTTGTTTTGTTTTTTCAAGACAGGGTTTCTCTGTGTAGTTTTGGTGCCTGTCCTGGATCTCACTCTGTAGACCAGGCTGGCCTTGAACTCACAGAGATCCACCTGGCTCTGCCTCCCGAGTGCTGGCCTGCTATGTCTGAATGGACCCCATGTGTCCTCAGGATGGGACTGCTCCTCCATGCCCACCATTAGAAGGAGATGTTGGACCTCAGGTAGCATGGGTACAGCCCTTCCTTCACCCCAACAAGGACTTCAGCAGCTGGGGGATTAACGACCTTGAAGAAGGACTGGCTTTGAAGCAGAGGCACACGCTTCTCCATTACTTTCTCTTTCATATAATTTAGCTGATGTTTAAAATCAAAAGCTTTTTCTTTTTTTTTTTACCTTATTAAAGGGCAAATCTTTGTTTCTTCTCACTTGAAACAAGGACAGTAGCCCATGGTGTCCCTGACCTCTTCCTCTGCCTGAGCTCACTGGAGTAATTGTCTTTCACGCTCCGGGACTCTGCTGCAAATTGCTGCACCTCAAAGCCCCTGACCACTCACGTCCAGTTAAGGAGGCAGGAGGCTGCCTCCCCTGTGACTGACACAAAGTAATTAGTTTGTGAAACTGTTTCTGTGTGACATGGGAGATAAAAAAAAAAAAGGGGGAGGGGACAGATAAACAAACTCTGGGATGGCTTCCTATGCAGGCAGCCTCCCCATAGTCCTCCTTCTCCCTGGGGCGGGGTCACATAGAAGCCTAGCACAGAGACAGAGAGGGCAGAACGTCACGTGACTGGGCCTGGTTTTTCAAAGTACCAGGCAAACACTGCCCATAGACCTCTTCATTCAGAGGTTTTTGTTTGTTTGTTTGTTTGTTTGTTCATTTGTTTGTTTGGTTGGTTTGTTTGTTTTTTTTTCTCAAGATCCAATACACAAAGGATTCGTACTCCCTTCGCTCCTGAGAATTAACCCGCCTCCAATTTGACCAGTGCAAAGAAGGCCCAGAAAGTGAGCAAGGGCCCTCTTCTGTAATCACCATTTCCTAGAAACCTCAAACTATGCTACAAACATGGAGAAAGCATGTCCAAGTCTGTCAGAAGAGAGCAAGGCATGGCTCTGAAGGTAGGTAGGAAGGAGCGCCTCGGGAAAAGCAGAATCGTAAGTAGATCCAGAAGAGGACAGTCCCAAGCTCCAGAGCTTGGAGGCCACAGGCCTCATCACGGTGACATCCAGAGAGTCCCGATGCTATCCCTGAAGAGAGAGCTGGTGGATGCACACATTAAAAAGTAGGGTTTGGTGGTAGAAAGATGCCCGCTCTGGCCTGTTGTTCTCTCCTGCTGAGGCTCTGGATGTGACAGTAGACCCTGTGGAGAAATGTTCTCATGCATTAAATCAATAGTCACTTACTCTATTTCCTTTTGGCTCACAGCCAACAGGTAGTCCATGGCCACCCACAGCATGGAAGGCTGGTGCCTTGCAGACAGAGGGGCTGGTACAGCCCAGGTCTTCAGCATCTCTGTTTTCTGTGACTCCGGAAATGTGTGATATCTGGTAACACCAAAAAGGAAGGATATGAGGTGAAAATCAACCACTACCAAGAGACAGCCTTATAAACCAGCAAACCTGCAGGAATGGCCTGCCCTGAAGAGCATCTGCAAAGCCAACTACTCACTAGGGTTCCCTAGAAGTTCAGACAAGCCTGGGGGTCAGAGGGCTAATCCAATGCTAACCTAGGAAAGTCCACCAATTTGGCAGGGAGTCGAACACAAGGCTGCGGTGTTAGATCCACCAAATGTCACTTTAATCGGCTATGTCTGACTGATATGCTTCTGGAAACTTATGGATGCCTAGCCAAAAGCCCTCACCATGACCATCATCATCTCCATTGTCCATCACCATCATCATCATCACCATCATCACCATCATCATCATCACCATCATCATCATCACCATCACCACCATAAGTACTATCATCATCACCATCATCATCATCATTATCATATTCATCACTAGCATCATCTCCATAATCACCACCCTCAGCATCCTCACCATTATGATCACCATCACCATCATCTCACTTTCCATGAGGCTCTAAGTAAAATGACCTGACTCTCTTCAAACTGCTTTAACTCTCCCTCACCCTCAGCAGGATCTTAGTCATGCAGGAAGCCAAAGCTCAAATATGTCAGGGGAGATCCCAGTCCCATCTCCAGTGGGGTCACAACTGACCACTGGCTGCTATGAGCTAAGAGCCCACGGTCACTTTTCTTGAGAGGAGTGTTTGGGGATGTCTCTAAGATACCACGCTGTGTTTGCATACTGAGAACACCAGGCACACTTTGTGGGGGTCAGGATGAGGAAGAGGGGGAACTGAAGGATGTTTTTACCGGACACAACAAAGAGGCTAGTGTGAAAGAGCAGCTACCACAAGACCATTTTACTAAAACAAGCAAAAAGTATAATTCTGACCTTTGGCACACTAGAGCTCATTTACAACTGAAATAAGAAAAATGAGTGAAATTCAAGAAGTCTCCCTTATTTTAGACATAGTACAGGTTTTCTTAAATTATTCACCCATTACCAGTAAAGAGCCCTCACACCTTGATCGTTGTAGGATACATCTGTGGAGTTCATGGGCAGGTGAGGCTAACAGCAGGTACCACTCAGACAGAGACTAAGTCAAGTCCTGGTCCTCAGGGCTCCATGCAGTCTTTGCAAACATCTATGATCCATCTTATTCCTAAAGAGGTCTCTCCAGCATGCATGTGTACACCACACACACACACACACACACACACACACACACACATGGCCTATTGTGTGAACAAGATGAGGGACCAGTGCTGTGAGGGTAGGCAAAGGCATATACCATGCCCTGCAGAATGTAAACTTGTTTGAAACTAGTCACCATAGATAAAACCATAGTAAGATGTGAGGCCACACTGGGATACTGGGATAGAAAGGATTTTACTCCAGTGTGGCTGGTGAACAGGGAAATTTAGACAGATGCACAGTGACAGTCATGGGAATGGTGAAGGCTGGGCTCTGATGTGCTCTCAAAGCCAAGGGGAAGATCCAGGAGCAGCCAGCCCTGCCAATGTGAAAGGGATCCAACCTGACACACTTCAAATCTGTGTCCTATGGAGCTGAAAGACACTCATTTCTATGGTCCAGTATGGACCTCATACATAGAGTATGGTTCTCATCTCTGGGGTCCTTAGTTAAGGACCTGAGGCAGCTATTCCAGACACACTCATGGCCTCTGCGACAGACCTCCAGCACTGACCAGGGTACCAGTCATGCATCTCCCCCTTCCATCAGTCCTCAGCCCAGGGACTGTGGTAAAACACAGCTTTAAAAAAAATAAACCAGAACTAGGGATGTAGCTCCATGGTAGAGCACTCACCTCCCATGTATGAGGCCCTAGGTTCAATCCCCAGCTCAATAAAAACCACAAAGAAGTCAACAGAGCAATCAACCCTTCCCTCGACAGAGCCCTGTGCAATCAGCATGGCTCCCCTGTTGAGGCTGAATCAAGGGGAGCACCTTGTTTCAGGGAGGCACCTTGACACCCTGGGCCTCACTCCCTCCATCTGGCCCAAGCCCTGAGCAGCCAGCGTCACACCCTGGAGTGTGTGAGCCTCCAGTGGAATGTGGAACAGTTATCAAAAGCAGAAATCCTGGCTCAAACCCCAACCTCAGCAGAGTGCGCTTAGCAGTTTGCACTGGATGTTGGCCACAGGGCTTCATGGACAGCGCTGATGTCCCAGTTTCCTGCGCATCTTTATCTCCACTAGGTGTCAAATCCCGTGACATCCCCTTTCTGTGTCAACCAGGTGACGACTCTTTCTACTTTATTTCCTTGTGGTGACAAATGACACTGATTTTGAAAGGCAAAGCAAATTTACTTCCTGAGATAAGCCCCACTTGTAACAGATTGTCGTGAGCAGGTTTGATTGGTTAGAATTTTGTTGACCTCATCTGTGCTCACTGGAGAGGCTAGCACGTCTCTGCCATCTTGAATGCACTTCTCCCGAGTTGTTACTGCAGTTATACCGGCCTTAAAGAGAGAGTCAGCCCGCCTCCTGGTCTTCCAAAAGACATTGTGTGCTGTTGACATTACCTCCTTAACTATTCGAATTTTCTAACAGCCACCTGGGACTGAATTTTTTTTCCTTGCAAATGTGTGTGTGTGTGTGTGTGTGTGTGTGTGTGTGTGTGTGTGTGTGTATACGTATATGTATGTATGTATTTAGGTATGCAATTTCTTCAATCAAAACAGCACAATTTAATTTTCTACTTTCACCTTGTGAGGATTTGAATAATATGTGTTTTTCAAAAGTCTGCCTAACACATCTCGGTCTTAAGATTCAATAGGAGAAATTATTCCTGGTGTGTTTTAATGAGGGGATTCATCACCAGCTGGAATTTTTGTTTTCTCTTTTTTACCCCTTGGTTCAATTTACCAATAATTTACATACTATGTGAGTCTCCTTTTTTTTAAATTATTTATTTGTATTTTATGTGCATTGGTGTTTTGCCTGCATATATGACTTTGTGAAGGTGTCAGATCCCCTGGAACAGGAGCTGCCATGTGGGTGCTGGGAATTGAACCTGGGTCCTCTGGAAGAGCAGCCAGTGCTCTTAACTGTTGAGCCATCTTTCCAGCCCGTGAGTCTCCTTTTTAGAGAAAAAAATTCATTTATTTGTTTTAAACTAGAACCTCCCACATGTTTGGCAAACACTCTACCTTTAATCTTTACCACTAATCTTTAACCCTAGCCCTTTTCATTTTTATTTTTATTTTTATTCTTTTCATTTTTATTTTTACTAGAATTTATTTGTTTGTTATTGAAAATAGCTTTCTTTCATACAATATAGTCTATGGTTTCCCCTCCCCCAACACCTCTCAGATCCTGCCCAACTCTCCACCCGCCCAAACCCATGCCCATTTATTTATTTTTTATAAATAAATAAAATAAATTTTATTTATTTTTAAAAATAAAAATAAATAAAAATATTTAGATTTCCCTGGCTTGTCCAGTCTCAGGTTCTTGGCCAACGGAGCAGCATTGGGTATGGGTTCCAACTCATGGAGTGCACCTAAATCCAATCAAATGTTGGTTGGTCACTTTCACAAGCTTTGCACCACTGCTGCACCAGCAAACCTTACGGGTAGGTCACCATTGTAGACTGAAGAGTTCATAGCTAGGTTGGTGCCCCTTTTTTTCCCTCTGGTAGCATGCAGAGTGCCTTCCAGTACCATGAACTCCTATCCGTAGGGGTGGAGGCTCTCTGTAGGCACCAGCTCGACTTCTCTGTGTTCAGTGAGTTGTGTAGGTATTGTCTCCAGCAGTCGGGCCTTACCGTAAGTTCTCACCAATCGCCTTGGCAATAGTTATTCTACACAATCACATTCAAACTACCACAGTTATTATTTATATTTTCTTGGAGGTGGTAGCCTTCTTCAGATTGAAATTTTCCCGCTACCACCTTCAGTAGAGCTGGATTTGCAAATAGATACTGCTTAAATCTGGTTTTTATCACGGAATGTGTTTCTTTCTCCATCTATGGTGATTGAAAGTTTTGCTGGGTATAGTAGTCTAGGCTGGCCTCTGTGGTGTCTCAGAGTTTGGAGAACATCTGTCCAGACCCTTCTGATTTTTACAGCCTCAATTTAAAAGTCGGGTGTTATTCTAATAGATCTGCCTTTGTACGTTATTTGGTCTTTTTCCCCTTACAGCTTTTAATATTTTTTCTTTGTTCTTTATGTTTAGTAATTTAATTATTATGCGTCATAGGGGATTTCTCTTCTGGTCCAGTCTATTTGGTGTCCTGTATAGTTGTCCCTTGATACACAGCTCTTTCTTTAGGTCAGGGAAATTTTTCTTCTATGATTTTGTTGAAAATGTTTTCTGTGCCTTTGACCTGGGTTTCTTCTCCTTCCTCTATTCCTATTTTTAATAGATTTGGTCTTTTCATAGTGTCCCAAATTCCCTGGATGTTTTGTGCCTGGATTTTTTTCAGATTTAACATTTTCTTTGACTGGGGTATCCATTTCTTCTATCTTGTCTTTGATGCCTGAGATTCTCTCTTCCATCTTTTATATTCTGTTTGTGAGGCTTGCCTGTGAGGTTTTTGTTTGGTGTCCTAAATTTTTCATTTATAATTTTCCCTCAGTTTGAGTTTTCTCTAATGATTTTATTTTTACTTTCATGCCTTGAACTCTTTTCTTCATCTCATTCCACTGTTCGTATTTTCATAGATTTTATTGTGGATTTGTTCAGTTCCTCTTTAAGGTCCCTGAATATATTCATAATAGCTATTTTTAGTTCCTTGTCTTCTTCTTCAGCTACATTGCACTTCTCAAGGCCTACTGTAGGGTCAGTACTCACTCAGTCTCTGGTGTACCAGTATGTTCTATAAACTGCTTAAAGAGGCCCAAAAATCTCCAACTTTGATTTTAGGCTTTTCTATTTCTCCCTTGATTCTATTTTTACTTCTCTGTATTTGAAATGTCTGTTGTTATGTGTTTACACATAGAGGAACTGCTTCCTTCTTCTGTCACTTGAGGCTGTGGTATCCTCTCTGCAGAACATGGCACAAAGACACAATCTTAGAAGCAAAGAGAAGTCTTCACCATACCCCGAACCTGCTAGCACTTTTGGCCTTGAACTTCCAGTCTCAAAACTGTGTGAAGTAAATTCTTGCTTTCTACACATTACCTTGTTAAGGTGTTTTACAATAGCAGCGCACAACAACCCAAGATGGGTGGTGTTGACATGAAGAAGACAGTACAAATCCAGGTAAGGAAGGTAAATACAGCCAGGGGCGGGACTTCCTACAATGATTTGGGCTGTGACTGACAGGAGCAGTAGGAGAACAGCTGTGTGTGTGTGGTATAGGAAGGCTCCTTATGGTAGGACATGCAGACTGTGACCTGTCGTGGTAGGTTTGTGAAGAGCCTGGAAGTCAACACAAGCTCGACGGAGAGGGCAAGAGGAGGTCATCATGGATGAGTGGGGTAGGCAAGAGGGGAGGGCAATACCCAGAGACTTCAAGGTTAGCAGAAGTCATGACATGAGACAGGAACAGGCACCAGGTCTGCAAAAGGAAATGCTGTGACCAGATGAAAGTGGCACCTGGTACACTTTGAAATGTCTTAATTGATATAACACCAAATCTGGGGACAGAGGAATTTGCCACAGCTTGTGAACCCCTCTCCCTTATATTAATTCTCTGCTCACAACTTAGGCCTGGAGACATTCATTGAAAACTGTCACATTTGCTCCTGAGATGGTATCTTCTATAGTAGGTTAGCCTGGAGCAGAAATTTTATTGCTACTTTATAAAGTCTTTAAAATGGCATCTCCATAGAAGCATTTGACAGTAGCCACAAAACTTGTACAAGCATAATTACACAACCCCAGTCTCAAGGCATCTTAAAGTCGGGAAGCAGTCCTTCCCTAAGTTGTTATTTTCATTTCTCTTTAAATAAATGTTTACGTGTCTCGTGAAGTAGGCTCCCATGCAAATTTTCACATTTTTAGCTGTGGAAGATAAACCATAAGGAATCAGGGCTCAGGCAGTGGGTGCCGGGTCACTGCTGAGTCAGAGCAAGGTGACCTAGCCACTGTGCAGTACTTCTCTGCTGCTGCCAACACCAGCTGTTCTCTGAACTCAGAAAGACACATGTCTGGGGAGACACGGGCATGGCAGGAAAGAGATGGTTAAAGAGGGCATCTGTATCCACTGAGAGGAACCGAGACACCCTCTTAATACCCAGGAAGAGCTATGGGTGACTTTAATCTTATCACAAGTGTACTTTTACATTTAATGAGTCCTGAGAGTGCAGCACTGAGAGCCCATTATTACTGGTAATTTTGAGAAATACAGATGACGCTCTGTGGCCCTCCGAGTCTCTGGTTTTCTCAAAGAAATCGGTCTGTTTCCTTTTACATCACCGTCACACCATCATTATCACTGACATTAACCTCGCTGATGCCACCGTCCTCATCACCAGCATTACAACCAACACCATCAGGCATTATCATAGGACCAGGAGAACCAGGTCAGCTCGTGCAGCATGTGACTATCAACCCCGAGCCTGGACAAGGTTTATTCACACATGTGTCCTTCATAAGGTGCCCACTGTGGACAGATTCTAGGCTGAGTGAGGCAGAAGGGTCACTTTTCAGGGAGGCCTTGGCCTGTTCAGACAGTCACCACCCCTGGGAGAGCACTTGCAGAAGCTCTAGATGCAGTCACAGGCCTCTGCTCTCCTTACTGATCCATTTGGTGCAGACCCAGCCCCAGAGGGAGCTCCCTGATCCTGTGTCCCACTGATGAAGACAAAACTTAAGTCACAGTGTGTGCCAAATACAGACTGAGGTGGCAATGGCTCTCCTCGACTCTCAACCAGTTGTCTGGGAAGTATACAAGCAAAGAAAGCAGGTTGTCAGAAGGAAGATGCAAATCAGCAGCTGTGCATTTTCAAACCCCAGAAATGGAATTGTGGGGGCTGGGGGTTTGGTTCTACCCATACTGAGAGGTGGTGTGTTCCGGGTGCCACTGTGGGGGTCATAGCCAGATAGAGCGCAGGGCTGGATCACAAACCACTCCACTTGGGAGCCAGGAAACCATGGGGTGACTGTCACCCCATAAGCTGCTTTCCTTATCCCTGGGAGTGATTACATCAGCACTCACTTACACAGAGGCTTATGAGAAAAGGCCCCACAATGCTTGCAGGCCCACCAGTGTGGGTACAGGCCAGAGATCTGGTTCTCATACAAAGTGGCAAGTCGGTCCTGTTGTCGACAAGCTTGTGCAAAACGGAATAGCAGCGTATGTTTGTTCTGTGTTCATGGGTTTTTTGTTGTTGTTGTTGTTGCTGCTGCTGCTGCCGCTGCTGTTGCTGTTTTCACTAACTTATTCTTCCCAAAGAAGTCACCACACATCTACAGGGGCCTCTAGCTAATGAAGAGCTCCATTACCCCTGACACACCACCCCCACCCTGTAGTCTGACTATGTGACAGGCGTGAGCTATGGCTGGAATTTGATGCCATTTTCCTGTCTCTCCTACACTGCCCAGCCTGTGCTCAGGGTTTGGGACTTAAAGACGGCAGCAAGAATCAAGGCGCTCTGCCAAGTCTCACTGGCTGCTCAGATTTAATGCCATCTTGGAGGATCAGGGAGTCTTGCACTAAAGGCCACTTTCAGTTCTGCTTCCACCTGGGATAAACGCAGACTATCATCCCACCCTGATGACAAGAAGAGCAGGTAAACCACAAAATTTCACTTGTTCTGACCACTCCTGTGCTGAGTTCTCAGGGAAACTACGTAAGCTAAACTGTACAAATACAGGCTTCCCAGAACACTGGCCACCAGGGATACAGGCCTCCAGGGGGACACAGGCCTCCAGGAACACTGGCACCCTGACAGAGCCATGGGAAGGGAGGCAACTGCCAAGGAACACAAAGAGACCCACTGATAACCTCAGCTAGTGATGAAGGTTGACTGTGGCTATGGCATGGCTGGGTCCTCAGGACCAGAGGCAGGTAATACTCACAACTGTGCTCTGGTGAACACAAAAGACCTGGACAGGGTGATGTGATGGTTAATATTGTCAACTTGGAAGAATCTTGAAGCACCTAGAAGACACGCACAGAAGCAGTCTATGTGAGGAGAACACCCAGCCTTGACTTCTAACGCCTGGTAACTCCTGGAAACTTGAGAGTGTGCTGGGGTGAGACCGAAATTGGGGAACAGGAGAAGGAAATGCAGGCCCGGATCATGGGGCCACAACAGGCAATGTACACCAGCACACAGAGGCCAGGCCCTGCTCAGGAGTGACTCAGCATCTGTGCTTCCTGGCTGAGAACCAGTCTGTAAAAAATAAATGGGAGGGGGCACTAGAGATACAGCTCAGTTGGCAAAGTACCTGTATAGCGTTTATGAAGCCCTGGGTTGGATCCCCAGAAACTCACATACCAGGTATGATGGTGCATGAAGGAGACCCCCTCAAACAGTGGGGATTTCCTCCTGGACCCCTGACAACCCAACCCAAACACCTGTTTTCACGGAGAGATCCCTTATTAAGTGGGGAAGAAAAGTTGAAGAGGCCGCTTTCTGACTCAGGCAGAAAAACAGCAGCAAATGACCTTGCAGGTGTAATTTTAGGAGGAGGAGAAGGGAAAGTCTGTGTTAGAATGGGCTAGAATGCAGTGGAAACGCAGATAGAGCACTAGAGAGAAGGGGGCAGGGGTATTTGTCCTGGAGGAACAAAGGACTGCCTTTGGATAGAGAGGAGATAGTCTCTAGGCACACGGGAAAGTGGTGGTTTATAAAGGTAAAGGGGGAACTCCCATGTTAGGATGAGGTGTTTAATTTTAATTGGGCATGTTAATTAGGTGAGCCAAAGGGGGCTTCTGATTGCTGGACCTTGGTAGTCAGTCTCAGGAGGAAGTGACCAAATAAGGGACTAGACGTTGGTGGCTAGCTTTAGGAGTGCAATCTAAGAGATTTCAGCAAGGCAGAGGGAACTGGGGAGAAGGAGAAGGCCAGCCAGAGCCACATGCTCCAGTGGGCTAGTATTCCTTCAGTGCATGTCTATAGTTTCAGCACTCAAGAGGAAGAAGTGGAAATCAAACATTCTAGGTCCCCTTTGGCTACATAGAAGGTCCAAGGCCAGCCTGGGCTACTTGAGACCCTGTCTAAAAAGCTAAGCAATATGTTATCCTAAACTCACCTAACAAACTAGATGTCTTAGTTACCTTTTTATTGCTGCGGTAAAACACCATGATCAAGGCTACATATGAAAGAAAGCACTTAATGTGTGGCTTATGGTTTCAGATGGTTAGAGTACATAATGGCAGTGCAAAATCGTGGATGTAAGAAGAGCTGAGAGCTCACACCTTGAACCACAAGTAGGAGACAGAGAGCACACGAGGAATGACATAAACCCACCTCAAAGGACACACCTCCTCCAACAAGGCCACATCTCCAAATCCTTTCTAAACAGTTCCACCAACTGGAGACCAAATATTCAAACTTAAAAGCCTATGGAGGCCATTCTCATTCCAATCACCACACTAGGCATTTTTCACAAAGCAATAGGGAAGAGGCAAGTGAACCCAGGCCCAGCCTTCCTAGGAGCCTCCATCCATGTTTGATGGATCTCGGGGAAGGCCATACTATAGCCTGGTGCTGTCCTCAACACTGAGGGCATGGTAACCCTGTCTCTGCACCAGGCAGGTCTCCCAGCCAACCTTGAGCTTCTGTTCAGTGTCTTCAGCAACCCACACAAGAGGTCTCCATCTCAGAAGCTGGAAGCCCATAAAGAGATGTGGGAGAGTCAGTTCCTCCTGGAGGCTAGAAGAGCCAATCCACTCCTTCCCTACCTCTCTCCTCTGCTTACGGTCCCTTGGCTTCTAGCCACGGCACTCCAATCTATGTGTCTGCCTTCACGTGGCCTTCTCCTTGCAGCTCATGTAAAGAAAGTCATTCATCATTGATTTAGGCCTCACCCACATCCATAATGATCTCATCTCGAGTCCCTTAACATAATTACCTCCTCAAAGATCCTTTTTCCGATGAAGGTCACATTCTCCAGCTCTGTGTGTTGGGCCTGCTCCTCAGGGGAGGGAGAAACAGGGGCCTTGAGGGCTCTGGGAAGATTTCCCTAATGTGTCAGCCAAAGGGAGACCAGTGGACCCACCCTGGTCCATCCTGCTCCTCAAGGGTACTAGATGCTGGCCCCCGGTGATCACTGGCCAACTAAAGTCTCATCATGAAGACAACAAATTCACTCTCTGTGGCTGAATCCCAACAGTCCCATCTGGAGGAGTTGGGCAAACTTCTGAAAATTCAGAAGTTTCCACTTCCTTAAAGATACAGTTTAATTTGGGGAATGAATATAATTTTGAAATATTAATTGAAGTTCTTTAGTAACTGATGTTGTTATTACCAAGTGAAATTGAAATGGCAGCATGCACAGGCCACAAAACGAAGAAGACTTGCAAGTGGCTACTGGGGGTGGGGGAACGACAGTGGTACTCACAGCTGAAGAACTGAAATCAAACCTGTATGTTCTAAGAGTCCACTTTGTTGGCGAAGGAAACATTTCCTTCAGCTGATTCTCATTTCATAGTTGGCTGTGTTAAGACTACCTGCAAAAGGAAGAAACGTCTCTAGAGGGAACAGCCTTCTAGATTCTCCCCTGGTGGGTCACTGCCTTATGGAGGAAGGTTATTCCCACCTCGTTGTGGGCAACATGATGGATGAATCATGAGTCAAACCAGCTGGGCCATGTGCCCAGATATTGAGTCAAAGATGATTCTAAATGTTTCTGAGAGGGTTTGCTTCTGGCTGAAATTAGCATTCATATTAGTGGTGTTTCCACAAAGCCAGTGGTCCTCCATGGTGCTAGTGGGCCTCATGTAAGCAATGGAGAATAGACAGAATGGGTGGAACCATACCAACAGGGGCACAGGGACACCAGTACAGCTCGTCTGTCTGCTGCCTGTCCGAAAATGCTGGGCTCGCCACTGTCATTCCTGCAAACACCCAAACACAGAACATGCAGGTGGATCTGGCCTATTTGCCCATTCATGTATCCTACAGGTTCTGTTCTCTGGGGCTAACACAGAAGAGAGGGGACTCTGCAGGCTCTGAACTGTGAGACATTCCCCTGATATACAACTCTCCAGCCACAGCCCAGGCTCCCACACTGCCCTGATTTCCACCTGGCCACCCAACCTATAGCATGTACATAGGAATTCAAGGTGGGCAGCATCGAGGGAGAACCTATGTATTTCAGGACATTCACCAAGATACCACTGTAGGTCTATTGTGAGCAGAGGCCCTGGGCCTAAACAAGTTCATAGCAAGACACTCTGTCTAGGCCCTTCATCTGGGGTGGCAAGTGATCCTTGATGCCTCAGTACCCACTTGTACGAGTTAGTGTTTATCAACTTGACCCAAACTAGAGTCAAGCTTGAAGGAAGAGGGACCCTCTACTGAGAAGATGTGCCCCCCTAGACTAGCCTGTGGGCATTTTCTTAATGATTGATGTAGGGATGGGCCAGTGGTGGTACCATCCCTAAACAAGTGATTCTGGGTGATATAAGAAAGCAAACTGAGCGAGCTACAAAAGCAAGTCAATAAACAGCATTTCCCTGTGGCCTCTGCTTCAGCTCCTGCCTCAGCATCCCTCAACTGATGGACTGTGAGAGGGACAGATAAGCTACACAAACCCTTTCCTCACCAAGTTGCTTTCAGTCGTGATGTTTATCACAACAATGGAAAACCAGCTAGGATACCATCTGGTCCAGGACTGTCCTAAACTATGCCTCAGTGTAAGTGAATGAAACCTGGTTAACACAGCGTTTCTTCTAGAGAGTAAAACCCTATACATAGAGAAGCGTGTCCAAACTGTGGGATTTGGGGACTGGAGTGAAGTAGTAACCAGATGTGTTTTGTTGTGGCTTGTGCGACAGTTAATATCCTAATGTCCACGAACATGTGGATCTTTTTAACTCCAAGCAGGGTGGCAGTATTTCCTATATGGCTCAAAGGGGAAAATGAGGCAGGGAGAGGGCAATCTGTATGAGGTTCACCTGGAGAGATGGGAGCTCCAGGGCATGGGGTCCACACACTACTGGGAACTCCTTGCCAGGCACCTCCCCCTGCCAGCTGCCTGGCTCCTCCCCTGCCCTAGGAGTCTCCTTCATGTGAGAGAGCCAGATGGGCCATCATGGCCCACTCCTGGCCAGGTTCTTTCCATCTGTCACAAAAATCTAAATTCTGTGACACCAAGGTGACCTGCAGGGCCTGAAGCCTCAGTATCTCCCTGGACAGTCTGCCATGGACCAACTGGTGGCAAGTTTTCAAACCTCTCTGAAGCTGTGCTCTGGCTGTTTGTTGATCACGGTGCTATGGAGGGACCTATAGAGGGCAAACTCCTGGGGAAACGGCCAGGCAGGGAGCAGGCCATGACCATCCAGCTCTCTCTGAATCTTTAATCTGCATATGCCTTGATTCACTCCAAATCACTGTCTGTTACATACACAAACATTTGATTGTTCGACCCATGAATTTTTTTTAATCTATGAAAGTTGTTTTGATATCTCAAGTTGAGATGAAATATTTCCCTTCTGAATTTAATGAAATGTTTTTCTCACTTTGTGGTTTTCCACAGAAATCCCCACTGTGGGGGATTTCAAGGTAGAGACTTGGCAAAGGAAAAGGCCCAGGAAGTTTCTAGAAACCAAGCAGAGGTCAAGAGAATGGTGTGACTGTCCAGGAACTCAGTCTGCATACAGGAAAGGGACCTGAGCCCCTGGGGCAATTGCCAAAGCGGAGGTGACCTCATGGCTAGAAAGGAAAGATAAGATTGAATGTCTGCCTCCTTTACCTTAGAGTTGTGGTCCGGGAGTTGGTGTTGAATTGATGTCTTGGTGGGAACTGTGTTTCTGGGTAGGGAGGATGTTGACCCCAAGAACAGAGGCCAGCAGCAGGTCTGCAGCTGAAGTCTGGCCCTTGGGGAACAACCCAACCTGGTGAGCCATGCCACATTCACTACCCAGCCCAGCCAGGCCTCTCAGAGTCTATCCATCTGCAGACCTTACAGCATATTCTGACCTCAAGCAGGGCAGAGTAGGGGCTTTTATCCTGAGGTGAGGAGGATTGTTGAAGTGGAAGAAGACCGGGTCACGCCTTAGGATCCATTTATTCATCTCTGAAAGCCAGAGAGAGAAGTGGGCACTCCTGTTGACAGAGTGTCCTGGGCACTGCCAACCCAGAGTGGGCCAAGAATTGAGCTGGACATGAATACTGTGAAGAATAGGCCTCCTGAGGAAAGCCAGGCAAGGTAAGAACAAGCCCTAAGGGCACTCTAGCAAGCCATTCTTGGTGCTACAGAGCAATGGCAGCAGTCTGTTGTAACCCCTGGCCTTTCAGATAAGGGGGGGGGATACACAAAGCACTCAGTTCTGTGCAGCTGAAAGAGGGAGCCCCACTGAGGTCAGACCTGGTACCTCTACCGGAAGTGTGTGGCTGGGGCTCCGGGTGACTATGACTCCCCAGAAGCAAGAACAGAGCCTGCACCTCAATGAGTGGGGCTGGGGGTGGCAGGGGAAGCATTGCAGCAACCTTGAACCCTAGTCTGTGGGGAGCCAGAAGAGGCACTGGGTAGGAACGTCAGCAGCAGCTGCCCACGTGGCAAATGCTGGTGTTTTACAGAAATGCACCTGCCAAGCCTTATGGAAACGTCAGAGCCAGGCCAAGCCTTCTCCAGACTCCTGGACCAGGAGACTGGCTGGGACTTTGATAGGTTCTCTTACTGTAGCCTGAGTGTCACTCAAGCTGTGTGCACAGTCAACAGGGTGCTGGCTCTGGACCATTCCTCCTCTGTCTAACCAATGAGTGCCTCCATGACGTGCCACAGCCCAGACTGACGAGGAGCCACTGGCCCAAGAGATTTATTAAACATCCAAACGTAATTTTCCATTAACATTTCCTATTTTGGCATCTTAAAGAGAGTGGAAGTTGATTTCAGTTCAACATCCTGGGGGGAAATTAGCTCGTTTTGCTAGCGTGTCTCGATAATTGCAGTGACACCAAGGTTAATTGCTTAATCTGGACTGCCACGGTGCGGGCTGAGAATTCCCCGCACAATCTGGGCTATAATTAGTGCCAGGGCGGTGGTATTTGGAAGCCGGAACAGCAGACCCAGGCAAGGTGATTGTGGATGTGACAGAGGGGAGGCTGTGGGCGGCCCCTTCCGGGCCCAGCAGCCATGCAACACCCGGAGATGTATCTCCCACAGGCGGCAAAAAGTAACAGGCTGCCCAACTGCATCTGCTCCTGTTTGGGGCCAACAGAGGACATGAAACTGTCCCTAAGCCCCTTCTACCCATTGTCTTTCACTCTAGTGATGGCCTGGGCTCAGAGCCCAGGACACCCTGTGGAAATCAGTAGACAAGTGACAAGGACCTAGCCAAGGTGGGTACTGATCTCTAGTTAGCCACCTCAGACACATGCTGAGGCTTGTCACACAATCACAGTGTAAAGGAATGACCACCTCAGGAGGCTAGGGCAGGGGGCTTAGTAGGGATATCACAAGCACGAGGCTAAAGCGTGAATTCAAGGCCAGCTCAGGAAACTTAATAAGTCAAAATAAAATCAGGCTGGGGATAGAACTCAGTGACAGAGTATTTGTCCAGCACACAATGGATTCCATTCCTAGTACTGAAAAATAATAAACACATAAATATGTAAGTAGCTAAGCTGACACTAGGCTCAGCTAATAGTTGCCTCTGAGACTCAGGCAGATTTGCAGCATTTGAAAACATTCGGTCTCACCCCAGTCATGGCCAGAAGAAGATAGAACAGGCTGATTCTGTTAGAAGCCATTCTAGGACATTCCAAGAGTTGCCCAGAAGCTTGGACACCACACCATTCATCCCTAGGCTCGCCTGACAACTCAGGTTCAGGAGTTGACCCCGCTCCTATGTGAGCTGCAGCCAGAAACCATCAGGAAGAGGAGGCTCCTAGGATTACTATACGATCCTAGTACAACTGTCATTCACAGGTTAAAAGATCTACACAGTGAAACTCGCCCTTTGGGGGACATCGCAAGCCATTCTCATCCTTTGCTCCCAGGAACAGCTGGTGCTCCAGCTGTGCCCCACTGTGCCTACATTGCCCCTGTCCCTGGCTTATCTCCTAAGGCTGAACTGCCAGGGAGAATCAGGGACTCCATACTCCCAAGAGAGCAGCAGGATGGGATCCCACGCTGCCCTGTTGCAGGCTCACCCCACCCACACGGTGAGCAGAGCCACCATCAGCTCTGAATGGGAGGCGGAGTTCAGTTGGCCTCACATACTTTGTATGTTTTTATAATGATTCCTTCAGAGCTTGAAACAAAAGTTAATTTTTTAGCAATTTCCATCACCTGATGACACCAAGTGTCACCAGGCTGTGCGCAGCAAAAACACATCCCCGGCAGGCACATTTCTCTGACACTTTAACTAGTCCCTCCCTACTCAGGTCCTCTTGTGTTTTTCCAGGGGTGTCTGTACCTCTCATCCTTCAGGCTCTGCATGTACTTTGCTAGATTTGTGGGCATCTCTTTGGCATGCATGCTATAAATAGCAGCATAGTTGGGTTTTTTTTTCCTTCTTTTAATTTCTGATCTGCAATTATGTATTGCTCATACACCAAAGTACAGGTGGTCTTTGAAAATTGACTTTGTATGCTGCAATTTTCCTTAACTGTCTTTTTAGTCCAAAGCCAATCATTTCTCAGAATTAAGACAATTTCGTTCCTTCTCTTCCAGCTCGTCCATTTTCAGTCCCCTCTCCCCTGTGGTGCTGGCTGTTTCCAGGAAGCTGTTGGACAGCTGTGGAGCCTGGGGTTGTCTTTATCTTGTGTCTCAGCTAAGATGATAACTGGCAATTTTCCCACAAATCAGGTACCCCTGATCCACACACTGAAGCCCTTACCCCCATTGTGACTGTTTAGAATGAATCCTTTAAGGAGGTGATGTAAGTACAACATGGTCATGAGGATTAGGAGAATGGGGAGTGCCTGGACAGGTAGGACAGGAAATGCTAAAACAAGAACTCTCCCTCTGCCCTCCCATTCACACACAGAGGAGAGGACACGTGAGGGTGTGGCAGGAAGACAGCCATCCCCAAGTCGGGAGCAGGCCCTCTCCAGGAACCTGCCCTGCTGGCACTCTGGTTGTGAACCTCCAGCCTCCAGACGATGAGGAACCAGGGTCTGTCAAGTTCTGAGTATATGGTACCTTTGTCATGGTGGGCAGAGCTGATGAAGGCCTTTATCAGCTTATTCCTGTGTTGCTGAAATTTTGCTTATTTGCTTTATTGGAAGGTTTTTTTGTTTAATTATATGAAATTTATACATGTTCTAATTATACGAAGTTTGAAATTCATCAAATGCTTTCTCAGCATCAATTGAGATGGTCATGTGCTCTCTGCGTGACCAGTTTACATTAGCTAATGATGTCATCTGGAGCCAACCTTGAATTCCTGATGAGCCCTCCTTTGTACTTAGGCATCATCTTCTATACATATCACACATTGCATTCGCACCTTACACACATGCATGTATGCACACACCATAACATGCATACACTCCATACACCATGGTGATGAAAAGGACCATTGTTCCATGGCTAACAGGGAGCTCACCTTAAAATCACCCTGGTCCTTTCAGAGGTTTGGAGCGTCCAGTGTCTCAGCCGCACCCGTGACTGACCAATGGGTTAAGGTAGAGGTTTTGCTGGCGTCTTTCTCTGCAGAAAGGCAGATGAGAACCTACAGTAACTCACAAGGGGATGTTCCCAGCCTAAAGGAACCAAGGGTTCTCTGGAAAGATCTGCCTCAGTGGCAAACCCAGTCACTCTGTCTGACACACCCTACACACACGCACGCATGCACTAACGGGTGAGTGTGTCGTGGATACTGAGGTAGACTTCCCTTCGTCCTGCTGGCAAGGTGAATACCCCAGCTGGTCCTCAGACACCCAGTCAGCACATTCTGTAGGGTGGATCGTTGTACACTCTGACTGATCCTGAGGAAGAACCAGCAATGTGTTAAGGGCTACACATGCCTAGTTCCCTAAGACCACACTTTTAACTTTGCTGCCTGACATCCTTGCAACATATGAAAGCATTTCTTTCTTTTTTTTCTTTCTTTCTTTCTTTCTTTCTTTCTTTCTTTCTTTCTTTCTTTTTTTTTTTTTTTGAGATGGTTTCTCAATGTAGCCCTGGCTGTCCTGGAACTCACTCTGTAGACCAGGCTGGCCTCAACCTCTGAGATCCACCTGCCTCAGCCTCTCAAGTGCTGGGATTAAAGGCATGTGCTACCACTGCCCAGCTATGAAAGCATTTCTTATATCCATGAAATGAAAAGAAAAATGTCAATAAACACCTCTAGATCAGTGGTTCTCAGTCTTCCTAATGCTGCAACCCTTTAATACAGTTCCTCGTATTGTGGTGACCCTCAACCATAAAATTATTTTTGTTGCTATTTTATAGCTGTAATTTTGCTAGTTACTAATTGCAATGTATATCTGATATGCAGGATATCTGATATGTGACCCCAAATGGGGATCATGACTCACAGGTTGAGAACCACAGCTCTAGATACTTGTTTAGGTAATGTGATATCTAATCTTGTCAGACTGACTGAATCTGGGATCAACTAAAACATGAGCAGCTGAGCAGTCCTGTGAGGGAGTCCCTTGATCATATTATTTGAAGCAGGAAGATTTGCCCTAAATCTGGATGGAACCCTCTGGTTGCAGGCAAGATAAAGGACATGGGAGAAGGAAGCTTAACCTTGTGCCCACTTAGCCTCACTCCTGTTCACAAGTTCATGTATCCTTTTCCTGAAGATTCCTTAAAGGCCAGCAGCTCTCCAGGAATCCTCCAGGACTCCATCGTCAGATTGGGACTGCTGAGACCGCCAGCCTCGTGGACTGAACAACTACCTGATTTCTCTGCTTCTCCAGCGTGAGGCAGACATGATTGAGCTGCCCAGACTGCATCCTGCAAGCCAGTCTAATAAAGCCCCATTGACTATATATTCATTCTGTCCGTTCTGTTCCTGTAGAGAGCCTGACTAACAGTGAGATTTAGGTATTTCGAGATTATACACCAAGAAGTACTCTCTGAAGCTTCACAGTGCAAGGATGCTAACAGGGAGTATTTAAATCTATTCAGACACCTCCCTCCTCAGACAGAGGGAGCAGCAGAGGGCAGTCCAATCCACGTGGACTCCGTGTGAGGGCAGCAGCACACAAGCCTCTCATCCAATCACGTGGTGTTCAGAGCACCTACTTAGGAATTACACAAGCTTCTGCCCTGCTCGATGCTGTCGTCAACACACTGTAACCCCAAGGAGAAGCATGCCACCCCGTGATAGGGTCAGTACATATACTTGATGTATATAGCAAGTGGTCTGAGCAACGCCCGTGTTCTGGAAATGAATTAAAATGCCTCATTGACCATTACTTAGTTCTTTTCCTTCTTCTGGACCATCGCTGGCTTCCCAGTATCTACATTGCTCACTTTACGTTTGAATTTGTATTGAGTTCATCCCATACATTCTCTAGCAAGCTGGTCAAGCAGCTCTCCTGCTGAGCTATACCCCCAACCTCTGTTTCCAGCTGTTTGGGGCACAGAAAGTACAGCAACCAATCGGCATTGACCAGAACCTGGTGAAGCCCTCTGTTATGTCGAATTTTGCCATTCTTTTCGCAGCAGGGATGGGGGTTCTGAAGCTGGAGGCCTCCGATTTGGGGGTCTTCTGTGCACAGAGTGCTGGGAACAAGGCGGGGAAAAAGAGGACTACACCTTTGCTAGCACCCTCAACAGCAGCTACATGCTCCCATTTAAAGTGCCCTTAGCCAAGAGTGGTGACTGGAGGCAGAAGCAGGTGAATCTCTGTGAGTTCAAGACCAGCCGGGGCTACTTACTGAGACCCTGTCTCCAAAGAAATTCCTCTTCCTCCCTCCCTTCCTCCCTTCCTCTTTTCCTTCCTTCCTCCCTCCATTCCTCTCTCCCTCCCTTCCTCCTTTCTTCCCTTCCTCCCTTCCTCTCTTTCTACCTTCTTCCTCTCCTTCCTCCTTCCCTTCTTTCCTCCCTTCTTCCCTTACTCCCTTCTTCCTTTCCTCCCTCCCTTCCTCCCTCCTCCCTTCCTCCTTCTTGCCTTCCTCCCTCCTCCCTCCCTTCCTTCTTTCCTTGTCTTCTCCATCAAATTGTTCTATCATGTTAATCAAACAATGATTCATTTTGTTTCAATAGCCTTCTAGAAACTATGTCAAGTTTTAAAAGAAATTTGAAACACAAATCAAAGTTACAAATTTCAGATCAAAATATAGCAGTTTCTATTTTCTTATAGTTGTATAGTCCAGTCGATACAAACTGTGTAGAAAAGATAAAATCATCCCACTGATCCTTGTACAAGAGAAGGGCACAATGCTCCTGTCCACAATGTCTGTGGATCACCAGCAAACTTTCCAGAAGGTTCCCTGCAATTTCACAACCCTCTGTTTTCTTCCTGAAGCTCCACACACCACCTTCTGCCCCAGGGACCCTTCACAGCAAGCTCTGCGGGACTCTGAGATCTACTGACCCATGGTCAGTGGTTTGAAGGTTATGACGTAGGCATGCCCTCACCCCGCCTCCTGGAATCATACCAGCTCTCTGCCACTTGGGAACCTGGGAAGTACCAGATGAGCAGTAACAATGCTCTCTCACATAAAACCAAGCCCAAGTTCTGCTCAGATGAAGTCAGAAGATAAAATTTAACATTGAAGTCTTATCTATGGAAAGACTTGGAACAATATTTTATTCTATTTTTAATTGTGTGGATATGAGAGGAGTGCACATGTGAGTGCAGTGTCTGAAGAGTCCAGAAGAGGGCATCATATCCCCTGGAGCTACAGTTACAGGTGGTTGTGAGCTGCCCAACATGGATGCTTAGAGGATATTGACCACCACAGTGGGACCAGCTGTGGCAACGTGTGTCCAGCCAGAATGACAAAGTAGAGAAAGGACAGGGCAGGTCAAGAGGTGACATATTTCCAAAGGCTCTTGGGAGAAAGGAGAATGGACAGGTGGTCTGTAGAGGGCCTCTTCTGCAGGGTCCGGGATAATAGGCTCTTATCCCTTTGGGGCAGAGAAGGCATTCTTTTTTTTTTTTTTTTTTTTTTTTTTTGGTTTTTCGAGACAGGGTTTCTCTGTGTAGCTTTGCGCCTTTCCTGGAACTCACTTGGGAGACCAGGCTGGCCTCGAACTCACAGAGATCCGCCTGCCTCTGCCTCCCGAGTGCTGGGATTAAAGGCGTGCGCCACCACCGCCCGGCAAGAGAAGGCATTCTTGCCTGGGGCCCTCCTAGCTTTCAAATGGACAGAGCAGGGCAGGTGCCGTCTGTTGTCAGCAGGTCATGCCAAAGCAAACTTCCCCACTCTTTCCTAGGTCTGGAGTTCCCTTGAGTGCAAGTGGTGACAGAGAGGGCCCTCAGGTTCCAGGTCCTTTCCAGCCTCTGCCAGGAATCAGGGAATTCAGGAGGGCGGGATGTAGGCCACAGGGTTAGAGGAACAGCCTGAGTGAGGCATCCTTGAGAAAAGGCTGCCAGCTCCCAGGTGTGTTCCTCATAAGGCCACCTCACGGCACCAGGGACATCAGCCAGGTCCAAAGTGACTGGGCGTCTCCCACTGACCCGATGAGCAGAGACAATCAGCCAGTTCTCGGCAAGGGGGCTTTCCAGTGCAGGTGACTGCAGAGCAAGAGGGGAAATAAATCCTGACTGACTGACCAAGGGCCAGTCCCTCCTGTCACCCTCGGAGTTCCCTCCTCTGAAAACAAGGCTGAGACCCTCTTGATCCCAGCAGTGTGAAGTCTGTGTGTGTGTGTCCCCTCTAAGGACTTCCAGCCATCCAAGGTCCTCGGGAACACCCAATAATGCCTATTTCTTTATTTCCTTGTTTCTTCTGTATTTGTCTCAAACAGGTACCTGTGTGGAGGTCAGAGGACAGCCCTCAGGAGTTAGTTCTTTCCTGCCACCGTGTGAGGTCTGAGGACCAAACATCAATCATCAGGCCTGCACTCAAGCACTTCTACCCACTGAGCCATCCCACCAGGGTGATTTTTTTGAGAATAAATGAGTAGGTTCTCCTTGGCAAAGCTCTCCCCATCACCATGGCTTCCATCAGCCAGGGTTGGCTGAGGCCCAGCCAGGCAAGAGGCACGCTGACTGCCAGCCATGGCAGGCAGAGACACCAGCCTCTTCTCTCTATTCAGGGAAGGTTCTCATTTCAAAGTGCACAGCAGACCGTGTTATTACTCTGTATTTACTTGGGGCTTAGTGCGCAGCCTTTGGAAGCGCTCAGGTTCCTGTGCTCTCCATCTGTATTGCTCTGTGGAGTTACTGTCTCCACTGTGTAAACAGAAAGTGCATACTTAGAACAACGGCACCAAGTGACTGTGTCTACTCAGGTGACACGAAACCAACCAAGTCCCCTTCACTGGACCCAGTCCAAGCTGACCTGACAAAGGGGACAGGGGACAGCCATGTGCCACCACCTCAGGGACAGTTGTGGGACTCCCATTGCAAGTTCCAATCATGCTCAGGAGTCTCCCAGGAAAGTCACGATGGGAATGCAGCTCATCAAGAGGGTACCAGAAGCCTCCTAGTCTTCTGAGAGGCCCATGATCTCTACTGAGCATGTGCAGATCTTTCCCAATAAGGAAAGGAAGTAGGTCAGGTGGGGCAGGAGCTCAAGGCCATCCAGCCAATCCCCAGACCACAGCACATGATTCACAAGGTATGAGGGGCTGCTGTTTCCAGGAACATAGAATCTAAGAGAGCCCCTCAGTAGGACATGGAAGGTCTGCTGGCTCCATGTGTCTTTTGGCTCAATAACAAACCTCCCAAGGGGCCTGTCAGAGAGGGCAGTCATCCCCACTCTGAGAGACAGAAGGCCCACCCAGCCCTGCTGGAATCAAGCACTTACTACCCTCCTTGTGAGCTCTCATCCCCTCAGGATAGCCCCATCTCCCTCATTGGCCCTGTACCTCCTGTGGCCTTATTTAGAGAGATCAAAGCTATTCTGATCCTCGCCTCTGCAGTCTCAAGTCTCAACCAGTCTCCAGAACCCAGTAAGAGCCATCTATTCAGCTTGATAACCAGGGTCTTCCACTCCCTAGACAGGCTGCAGGGAATGATGGTTACTCAGCCCCATTGAGTGATGGAAGAGCTACCCAAGGATAGAGCCTTGGGGGCCAGAAAGCACTGAGGGACCCCTCCCCATCCAACCTGTAGCAGAAGAAGCCTGGCAGAAGATCCCATCTTGGCTGCAGAGCCTGAGGCAAAGGAGATGGGCAAGGGCCAGGAAGGGGGACCCTTCCTGCGAAGGAAAGACTTGGCTAATGCTCAGGGAGCAGGAGGGCAGGAGGAACAAGAGGTGCAGACCTGGGAATGGCCTGTAGTGGAACGCTGTCCTCTGACCATGACATGGCCTATTCCATCCCAGCAGCTGCGGTTACACACAGAACCGTACAAGATTGAGCCCATTAATGCACCGTCAGGGAGCAGAGGAGGAGTTCATAAGGTCCACCCCTCCAGGGGATTGAGAGGCAGTCAACAGCTTCTGAGAGAGTGAGAGAGATTTTATCCATGGTGTCACCACTCATAAGTTATGCCACTGTGAGTGATCCTAATTAAACCCGTTGGGTCACAGTTCCTGTTCCCTTTCTGATACTATGATAAAACACTCTAACCAAGAGTAGCCTAGGAGAGAAGAGGGTTCATTTGACTTACGATGGTCATAGTCTACTATTGAGGAGGGCAGGGCAGGAACTTGAAACAAAAACCATGAAGGAACATTGCTTTCTGGCTTGCTCATAGGCTCATGCTCTGCTAGTTATCCAGTCCAGGACCACCTGCCTAGGGAATGGTGCCTGTCTGTAGTAGGCTGGGCTTCCCTACACCAAGTAGTAATCAAGATAACACCTCCTCCTCAAAAAAAAAATGCATCTTTACTTCGATCTGCTGTTGATGCCCTGTCTGGGGTGAAATGATTGCTCATCTTCCAGGAGGGGTTCACACAACACTAGTTCAGGGATATGGCCAGGGGTTGGTGGATGACAGCAGATCTAAGCACCACTGGCCTCCTCAAATGCCTGGACCCAGGAACCAAAGCCAGCAGAAGCTAGGAGCCAGGGACTTAACTCCACCTGGCCCACTTCCTGTAGCTCCTTACCTCCAGAAACCAACCAAGTCCAAGTGCAACCCAAGAAGCAGGTGCTCACTATACCATCATCAGAGTTGGCAAGAAGGACCCTGGGACCTTATGTTCCCATGCAACTGACCATACGTCTATCCTCATGGAAGCCACACACCACGTCAAATGGCCCTTGCTGCCTCCATACCATCCCCTCCCTCCACTGGATTTCAGGGAGACAAACCAATAAAGACTGTCAACAACAGAAGAGCACAACAATCCATCTCCCCAAGAAGAATAATTAATCGACGCCGCATGGGAAGCACCAAGAGTTTTGAATAAATGTGGAGACACAGTTACAAGAGCAAAATATTATCATTTGTCCAACATAATTATTTTCTTGGAAACCGTCGATGATTAATACAGCACATTATAAATACTCTCGTGTGCATCGAGTTTCATCTCTCCAGTCTAATTAACATGCCAGAGAATTGCTCTTTTGGTGGGGAAAGACATTTAAAATATATATTTCATGAAATCTGAGTTATTTGTCATAAGCTCCAAGAGGAAAAAAATAAAATATGAGGAATGCTACAGTTATTTAAATACTTTACCACATGACAGTTTTCAAATAATTTCATTCTTCAAGCTTTACAGAGAGGGCAGGATGGAGGGGTGTGGGGCCCTGCTATCCCTACGACCATGGCACCCACTCTTTTCTCAGATCACTCTCAGGATCCAGCTGTGCCATCCAGGTGACTGCCCCAAGCAATCCAGGCTGTAGTGTGGTGTGCTCCGCCCTGTCAGCTCTGGAAGGAGTGGGGGAGGTACACAAAGCACTGTGTTTACAGTGTCTTCATGGAAAGAGAGACTGTGAAATCAGTGTTCTCACTGGCCCTTCCATGGGACACCCAGGGAGAGTCCTTGCCGGGTGAGTCCACATGGCAGCACGCAGGGTCCAGTGATGGTCAAGTCCAATAATGTCTCTTCTCCCTCCGCAGCTCGCAGAGAACCTTCAGGTGCTGTGAGGGCTGCCTCGCTCTCCTACCACCGTGCCTTCCCTGCTGTGATGGACTATACCTCTGACCTGTGAGTGCCGGTTGCTTACCACTGCCTACAGCGGGTCTGAAAGCTTCTGGGGAATGTCTCTTCTGGTCCTCAGACTTCCATGGTAAGGGCTTTGCCCACATGGACCATCGAAACCTGCAGCTTCTTTAAATGAACACGCTTGTGTTTAACGGTGTTTCCGTTGCCTTGTTTATCTGGGAAGGGAGTACAACAGAACAGTGGAAAGAAGGTGTCCATGTTCACTTTCACACACTTGGATGTTATCTGAACTCCTAACACAAAATTACGTTGTTTTTATAGTTTCTTTAAAAGGGGCCCACGTCTTTAATCCCAGCACTCAAGAGGCAGAAACAGGTGGATCTCTGTGAGTTCGAGGTCAGCCTGGTCTACAGAGTGAGTTCCAGGGCAGCCAGGGCTACACAAAGAGAAACCCTGTCTTGAAAAAAAAAAAAAAAAAAAAGCAAAAGTCATTTAAAAACACACCATCCTGTAGCCACAACAAAACAATTTGTGACATGGCTCAAAGTAAATTCACAACCAAAGCAAAGTAAGGGAGCATCCTCTCCAGGCACCATGAGCATTCCAGCTCTGCTGGAGTGGCTAGCCATACCTTAAGCATCAAACCTGAGCATGGGCCAGGCATGGTGATACATAACTTTAATCCCAGCCCTCCGGGAGGCAGAGACAGGCAGATCTCTGTGAGTTTGAGGCCAGTCTAGTCTACATAGTAAGTTCCAGGACAGCCAGGGTTACATAATGAGGTACTGTCTCAAAAAAAAAAAAAGAAATGAAAAAAGAAAAACAAATACGGAATAGTGGGCAGTTACCTTCCAGTCTCAAGGGGCCTCAGGGCAGAGGCAGTTGCTGGAAACAGGCCTCAGAGCTAAATCTAGATCTTCACAAATAGAACTGAAAATGCAAGCATACTTCAGTTGACCTGTGATCCAGTGCACCCATGGATACAAGTGTGCTACTAGTACCATCCCATGGGACAGCTGCACCCTTGGGTGCTTAGAACACGGGCAGTGGGAAAATTAAGCACCCTTACATCCAGTAAAGGAAACAACACAGGGAACAGAATGGACTCCAAGAAAATACAGAAATTTACAGAGTGGAGAATAAAATTAAAGAGCTGGGCTGTAGTTCAGCAGTAAAATACTTGCCTGGCATACAAAGGCCCCGTGATTGATGCTCACCTCCATAAAACAATCAATACATAAGAAATCAATAACACAAAAAAAGGTACATCAATGACAACTGCCACAACAGACAAAACAGAAAATATGTAATGTTCATACACCATATGTCAGAAATGCAGGGCTTGGAAGATGACTCAGATATGCAAGCATGAAGGCCTGGGCTAAAATCCCAAGCACTGGTATAAAAAGCCAGGCATGGCCATGCTGCCTGTGACCCCAGTGTTTTGAGGGGCAGAAATAACCTTAACCCAACTCTATAGACAAAGAGCAGTAGCTGCTGGCTAGAGAGAAGGAAAAAAGACTTGAATGCTGATGAGGACAGTGTGTCTCCCTAGAGAGACGGAGGTGACTGTGTTGTGAGAGTGCTTGATGCTGCTGACTGTGGCATCAGCAAGTTGGGATTCTGAAGGCAAGCTAAGCCACAGCAAGACCTCAATGAGCCAGACCTGGTGAGATGTGAAGGATGCTGAGCCTTGGTGAGGCAGCCCGGCTCCATCGGGCATGTACTGGGTTAAATGTCATTGAAAGGTTGAGCGCAGAGGCATCCTGTATCCCAGCATTGAGCGAAAGGGCGGAGTCTCTGCAGGTTCACTATCTTTCCATATTCAGATGGATTGTGTTTGTTGAGTCTTTCTTTAAAATCTGAAACAAAACAGGGGCTCTTCTTTCACAAGCCCAGCATTCAGTCTGTAATTTGAGAGGTAAATTTACAAATGTAAGGATTGCAAAGGAAAAAAACGGTGGTCGTTTACAGATTATACAAGGACCTGAATTACTTAAAAGTTGCCAGAGTTCATGAGTTCTTTTGTAGTTTTTTTCTTTAAATCAATTCTAGCCAAGTAGGTTTCTCTTCTTATATCCCAGTAGCAAAATATTAAGGTTTATAACAAGTAACTTCCAGGGTATTAAGCCAAAGTGCATGGGAGAATAAATACAACCAAAGTTACACAAGTCCTAGACAGAGGTAGATCACCACCTGGGAGAGCATTTGCCTAGCATGCTCGACTAGCAAGCTGCCAACTTGACCTAGCACTGCATAAACCAGGCATGCCTGTAATCCCGGCTCCTGGGAGGTAGAGTCAAGGAGCATCAGAAATTCAAGGTCATCCTGGGTTGTATGGCAAGTTGACAACAGCCTTGGTAACACAAAACCTTGTCTAAAAATAAAAAGTAAAGTTACACAACACACATGAGCAGGAACTGGCGTATACACCATGATCAGAGTGTGAGTGCAGAGAGCATGTCCTCAAAAGTGCCCACCCATGCCAGGCGGTGGTGGCACACGCCCTTAACCCCAGCACTTGGGAGGCAGAGACAAGCAGATCTCTGTGAGTTCGAGGCCAGCCTGGTCTACAGAACAAGTTCCAGGACAGGCTCCAAAGCTACAGAGAAACCCTGTCTAGAAAAATTAAAAAAAAAAAAAAAAGTGCCCAGCCATCTCTGTTGTCTTAATATACAGGGTTCCCAGCATAGTGTGTGTGGTTCACATGCACACATGTATGGTCTTGTCTGTGCTGTGGTGTCTATGAGCCCAGCAGCCACATGTCAGCATCTTCACACCAGGGCAGAGGCAAATCAGAAATAAAGTCAAGGGGTTAGAGAGATGGCTCAGCAGTTAAGAGCACGGGAGGCTTTTCCAGAGGTCCTGAGTTCAATTCCCAGCACTCACATGGTGGCTCACAACCATCTATACCTGTAGTCTCATGGGATCCAATGCCCTCTTCTGATGTGCAGTTGTGTATATAGTCAAAACATCCATATACATAAGATACATAAATAAATAAATCTTTAAGTTAAAAAAAAAAAGAAGAAAGTCAAGTGAAGACAGAGCACAAAATATTATTTGGAGATGGTGTGATCCTGTAGGACAAAGATTCTGAGAGGGAGCAGACCAATATAGTTAGTTCCTGCTTGCTCTGCACTTAGATCTGCTCCTGCTCCTGAAACATTGTAAAACTTAACTTTAAATTGGCAATGGGTACACAACAGTAAGGCATTAGGGGTGTCAATCACACATAACCTCCCCACTGGCCCTTCCTATCTTTTACCAGTTGGAGGCTTGTATGTCATAAAAACTGCAAAGAGACGAAAGAATTGGAATTAAAATCTACTTCCATCAGTAAATGAGAACTTAATGAAAGCCCAGAGGACCCATATCCTTGACAGACTCAAGACTCTGTCCATCCCATCCCCAGCACACACAGAGTTCCCACACACATTTCCTGATTTAATGACTTTGAATGGCTCACACCCAGAGGCTTATCAGAAGCAGTCTTGGGTCTGAGTCATTTTGTTCTTTCACATCCCACAAATGGGTGGCTTACTGGACACAGACATGACATGGTGAGAAGGGTGGTATTTCAGGGACATTAGCCCTACAGGGTGATAAGGGATGGGCTGAAAGACACTTGAGTCTTGGGATCCCTAAAGGCCTTGAGACAGGTAGGGATGATGTTAGAGTGTGGCGATGGGTCTGTGGGCTGCTGCACAGGGACGACTGATCACTTAGAGTGGGTCTGACCCAGACATGGCAAAGGAGGGAATGGTGACATGGTCAAGACTATGAGCAAAAAACAAACTGCCCTCTGCCATCAGCTGCCCAATTCTGTCCATTCACTGTGACAATCATCCCAGTGCCCAAGGTTGACAGGGCTTGGGTTTGGCCTCTCTGTGTCTTCCTTTCTGTGACTGGTGTTCAAGACCCTATCTACACAGCACCCTGTCCTCTCTCTGACACATCCATCAGTGGTACACATTCTCATAGAAGCACATGAACTGCAAACCGATTTCCTTCTGGTCTATCGCAAAGACCAAATCTAGCACAACAGTGGGGAGCAACACATCTACCTGGGAATCGACACCCTCTTTGGGGGTTCACCCCAAGGACAATGCACAGTCAGGTCTCACGAGAAACTCCTGAAACACCCAGGTGACCATCGGGTGTGCCGCAGACTCGTAGAACCAAGGCTGCGGCAGCACAGACGGCAACGCAGCCCGTCCTGCCATTCTCCTGGCGAGGCGCTGACAGGCAGATGACGTGTTAACAAATAATGCTGACAGAGAACGTAGTTCCATTAATGTCTCCAGGTCCCCCTGGGGCAGGCCCACCGCCACCTCTGCATATGTGAAAGCGAAGCGTAAATAACATATCACAAGATGCCTGTAAAGGAAACTCTCCCCAGCATAATTAAATGCATATTTTATAACAGCATGCTGGGGAAATCCATGTATGTCTTTGATATGGGGAGATAGAAGCAAGCTTATCACCCCTGGTTCACTCCAAGTGCAATTATGCGCCTGGCTGGTTGTTTCCAAATCTGGTGCTCTGGGAATCAGATTTCAATGTATATGGACATCTCTCCTTTTCCTATGTGGATGAAGAGATGCCCTAACTAAGGGATTGTCAACAATAACAGTTACCCAGGGGTGCATGCATGGAGTGGACGTCTCCTGTGACCCTGTGGAGGACTTGTCCATCCCTCAAGAACAGTTTGTACGGATCACATGCACAGTGCTGATTGTTCATGGGTTCCAATTTCAGGATTGCTATGAGACTCCATGAAATCCTGCATGGCTACTTCTCTTTAAACAAGAAGAAAAGTATGTAAGTCTGGAAGATTGACTTAGTGCTCAAGAGATTCACTGACGCCTGATGTGTCTCGTTCCAGACACCTGTAGATTCTACGTAGAATGCCCCTATGGGGACAGACCTCCCTGGAGAGGGCTGGGGTGGCCCCTGAGCTGCTTTGCTGGGAGATGAGAACTTTAGGTTGAGTCTCTAACAGGCACTGATAGTCAAGCCATCTTTGTGAGCAGCAGGTACGTGGAAACCCAGCATCATGTGCTGAGCAGGACAGCTGATGTCCCAGCCCTTAGGGACAGGCCACCTTCAACATAGCAGTTTGAGGTACCTGGTCCTCAAGTGGTCCCTATTACCAAGTTTCCACCTATGGATGGACAGAAAGCTCCTCTCCTTATTCCTGAGTGAATGAGATTACTTTCGGACATGTGAGAAGGAGAGCCATGTTTTCACAGGGAAACTGTTCAGTGAGAACCTGAAATTATCTATCTTTCCCACTCTATCTTGTCTATGCAGAGAGAGGCTCAGGTTTGCAGCTACCCAGCAGGACCCCCAGCACAGCCACTGCCCCCACACCGTGGCTCAAGGTCCTTTCTTGGGAAATGGAACAAAACATCCACTCTCTTGGATATAAAAAAAGAAGTGATATGTGAGGGCTCTGAGAGTTGATCGCATTGCATAAGGGCCTGGCCAGAACCGTGCTCAGTGAGGGCAGACTGTCTAGGCAGGCCTGAGTCTCCAAGTCACAGGGAGCCCACTGCAAACTTGGCATCACCATTACCTGATCTGAGCACCTGGCCTTGCCCTCTCACAGCCCAGGGGGTCCTCCTACCCCAGGACACCAGAGTGGCCCCAATGGCCTTAGCCTTCACTCAGATTTTGCCTGCCTGGAGACCTCTGTAGTGGCTGCAAGTAAAGCTCTGCTGTGGGAGGCGTGTGGGGCCAGGCTGTGTTCCCAAGCATCTGTTTCTAGAGATGCCAAGTCCAAGACTCAAACCCACGGAGGACAGATGTGAGTGGTGGGCAGCTCTGTTGATGTAATGCCACCCTTTCATTTGTTCAGGGAATGGTTGGCAGGTTCTCAGTGTGCACGGGCCCAGCACGGACAGCTCCAGGGACAGAGGAGTTCCCTGCTCCTCTGCTCCTCTTTGGCACCCATCCCCTGTTCCTATCTCCTATGCAGGGGACGGGGCTGCTGCTCTTGTCCCACCAATGAAGAGAAACGTCTGTGGACAACATGACCCAGCTCTCAGAACTACTGTGAAAGGACAGTATCAGGTCCTCACCCTTCCTGGAACAGGGGCTCTGAAAAGCTGTGGAGATGCCTCAAGCCCCTCATCCCGCCAGGAGCCAAGGGCCAGGTCCCTGCCTTGCTTGGGCCCCTCAACCTCAGAGCTTCTGTGTTAGAGTGACCCACCTCCCCAGCTGCGGGGAGTCTGGCCCCAGAGAAGATTATTTACCCATTGTGTGCAAATGCCTCCCACTATGGTCTGACGTGGACCCGTCCAAGCTCTCTGCCTCTGTCAAAGTTAGGGTCCTCTAAGGCCCAGCCAGGCCAGCATTCATCACTCCAGAAACATTCATGATTCTCGTCCTCAGGTTTCCCTGATGGCAATTGCCCTTTTGAGCTGATCTGCATGAGAAGCAGACCACAGCCACAGAGAATACGAAGCTTCGAAGGGCCCGGCTAGGAGGCTTTGGTAGTCACCATGGTGACCAGCTGATACTTTCTCCTCTCTGTACTTGTATCTTCAGAAAAATGGGTGGGACAACAGGACCAGCTCTCAAAGTCCCCAGGGGCACACAGGAGAAGATGTGATAGAGGCAGCTACCCAAGGTGTCAGGCTAATGCTGGCACCAGACCATCTCACATCCTACCTCCACTGGCCCAAGAGAGAACAGGAATTTTCTCAGCATGCGCACACACACACATACACACACACACACACACAAACACACTCAAAGAAACATGTATATGCACATACGCTCCCACATACATGTACGCATATGCATGCACACACGCTTCTATAAATATGTATTCACAGACATAGGCATGCATGCACATACACATACATATATATGCACGCAGAAGCATACATACACACACACCCCTGCATACATGCATATGCACATGTATACACACACACACACACACACACACACACACACACACAAATCAGCCCCTAGTGCTGGTTACATGCCAGCTGCCCATAGTGCTTCTCGCTCCTTATTTTAGAAAATGTATCATGAGTTCCTCATTGTCGGAATTACTTAGACATTAAATATGCTCTCACTGACTGAAAATTAGCCCCAGCCTTTCCTACCGTCCCTCAGGTATGCAATTCCCACCTGCACACATCTGTTCACATATACCCATCCCCTTGTGACAGAGATCTCCATCTCTGAGTGATTGTGGCTCAGTCCAGTGCCTCCTCTCCAGGGAACCTTCTCTGACTTGACACCTGGTCTCCCTTCAAACCCCCTCGCTAGTCCTGACATGCCCCTCTTTATGGCCTGTGGCTAACTCACATACCTCTCCTTAAAGGCTGCTAGTGGATATTATTGTGCCAACCAAATCCCAGAGTGTAGAGGCCTGGAGATGGGGGGGGGGGCATGAAGTTGGTTTCACAAATACCTCAAGGTGGCATAGATGAGACACTCAGGTGAGACATCCAGGCACACAGGCCCTGCCCTAGGGACACAGCCCAATGCTGACTCCCAGCAATTATCCATCAGCCTCTACCCGTCCTGCCTGGCACATTGATCTCATGCTGTAACATTGATCCTTTATTGGCTAATTAGTCCCAGGCTAGCTAATTGATCTTAGACTGGTGCATTGATCACAGGCTCACAGACAGAAATTTCACTTGAACTCCCCTCAGAAGGAGCAGGTTAAATTAAAGAGATCTATTGAGCTGAAGTGGTCAGTGAACAGCATGTCCCCCGCTCCCTAAATTCCAACACGACCATCAACAAATCGAGAACAGACATCCTGAGATGGGACATTGGCATCTGTCTCCTGGCTGCCTATCCTCCAGCCTCCACAACTCCTTGGATGCCCCACCTTGCAGAGCCTGAGTATGAAAGAATCAGCAATGGTAGCTCCTACACGGTGACCACTAGGGAATGAGGAGGTAAGGGCTCTGTGCTCCATGCTGGGACTCATGTGTGTGTCTAAAGTGAGAGCCATCCATGAAGGCCAAGGAGAGCCAGGCATCTGTTTCTATAGGGGCCAAGCCAAGCACATTTAGGTGTGGTGAATGCATGCAGCTGTCAGAGAGGAAACCAGCAGGCAGCCCAGACCGGTAAGTGGAAGCAAACATCAGGACAGTGAGTTCAGAGCTGTTGCTGGGCTTGGGAACACAAGGTGGGTCCACTCTGAACCTCTCCATCCTTGACCAGATATATAAGCCAGAACCTCTGAGAGCTCACCACCCACGTCCATCTGTGGTGTCAGTGACACTCAGCCCTGAATATTCTGACTGGAGGACGGAAGGCTGATGGACGTGTGAAAGGAGAAAAGAGTCCTCTCAAGTGTTCCCGAAATCCACCATTCACCAATGTTTATGTTGCCACCAGGCTCTGTGCTGGTCTTCTTGCCATGTGTAAAATGCCCATAATTTTCCCTCTGCTCTCTGGGGGAGGTATTTGGAGCAGCACAGCCCATCCCAGCCTCTTGGCCATCCTGCAGGGAAAGCATTCTCTCGGCTGCAGTGTTCGCGTGGAGAATCTAAATAGGAACTGCTCGGTGCCGGCTCTAAGGCGGGGCCTGTGAATGGGCTGTGGGTGGGGTAAGCACCAATGCCATCAGTACATGAGGAGAGACCAGGTGTGGAGCAGCTCCATCCACACATTCACACGGGCAGCTTCATCTGCCCTGCAGTGAATGCAAGCTCCAGCTCCAGTGCCCATGGTCACAGGACTCTTCTCTCCCTCTTTCTCTCCTCTCTCTCTATCTCTCTCTGTCTCTGTCTGTCTCTCTCTGTCTCTCTCTGTCTCTCTCTGTGTGTCTCTCTCTCTGTCTCTCTCTCTCTCTCTGAACACTGGTTTTTCTTTCTCTTGTGGCTTTGCTATCTGGGAACTTGGGAAAGAGCAAGTGATCCTGGGTCCCCAAACCTGGCAAAGGTATTACCCAACGCTAACCTCAGCTGCCCCTACTCCTGATACCTGGTGCACTAGGGATACCAGGTGCCCTCGCTGAAGCCATGAAGGGCTTCCACATGATAACACATCTGCAGAAAGTATGTTAAAAGGAGAAAGTAAATAAAGACACTCCTAGTCGCAGAGGTTGTCATTGCCAAGAGAGTCCCCTAATCCCATCAGAGCACACATGTCGCAAAGCACACAGCCAGCTTTCTGTCACCCACCAACAACATGCAGAAAAGCCTGGGAAAAGATGCACAGAAAGGCCCCACTTGTTAGTCCAACAAAAGTATGGATACATATCAGAGGAATGTTAGCCAACTGTGTGGGGAAGAACCTGGAGGTGCTTGACGATCCTGCCAGCTGAGGTGATGCCCCAGGCTCTGCCCGCCAGGCTCGACTCACCCTAATTCTGCCTAAAGACTTGGCATGATGGCTCTTTGTTCATCCATAAATCACATGCAACTCCTGTGGCATCAGCAATGGAATTTGAGGACAACTGTCCTAGAATAGTCCAAGGCCATACCACTCCACACATACCTAATCTCATAAGCCAAAATGATCATCACTTTCATTACTGAAATTTAAGAGGAAAGAAGTAAAACTTAGAATAATAAATGAAGACAGCTGTGCTACCAGACGAATCTCAAGCTGGAATGATTTATTTTTTTATTGTGGGCAGGCTATGGAAGGGACAAGTAGAATGTGAAGCTGACATCATCAGATGGACAGATGTGCAAGTGCGTGTCCCGTGATGAATGGGGACTCTGGGAGAAAGGATGGCCACACACCTACCAGCCTTGGGTAGACAGCAGATTTCTCTAGATGTTCCTCATCTCCAAAATCAGTTCCTCGTGAAACTGAACACTTCTCTAATCCCACGAGGACAGTTGCTGCTTTTATTTTCTCAATCTGCCACTATGCATCCTTTGCAGGTAGAAACAGATGCAAGAAAGGAAAGAAAATAATGGGAAAACTTTAAAAGACTGTGGGTTTTATGTGGAGAAATACCTGTCTTCCCACCAAAACAAAAGTTAAAAGGCAAGCACAAAAAGAAAAAAAAAAGAGTAGGGTTGAGATGCGGCAGCCATGGTTCAGCAGGATTCTCACTGTTCTTAGTCAACAGAAATGGACAGGTGGCGTGGACAGACGATCAATCATACAAACATGGGGATCCACATCCCTGGAGAAGCCCGCAGCTCCTAGAGGAAGGGCATCATACTAAAGTAAAAGGTCGCTTAGAGCACCACTGTGCATGGGGAGGAGGAGTACCTCACATGGTGAAAGCACAGATTCAAGGTGCTGGGATGCAGCTAAACAAGAGACTGTCAGTGCGGGAGCTCAAGCAGGAACTCAAAGCAGAACCCTTGGAGGAAGGTTGCTTTCTGACTTGCTCACGGGCTTGTGTTCCCCTAGTTTTGTTTTGTTTTTGTTTTTTTTTTGTTTTGTTTTTTTTTTTTTGGTTTTTCGAGACAGGGTTTCTCTGTGTAGCTTTGCGCCTTTCCTGGAGCTCACTTGGTAGCCCAGGCTGGCCTCGAACTCACAGAGATCCGCCTGCCTCTGCCTCCCGAGTGCTGGGATTAAAGGCGTGCGCCACCAACGCCCGGCTCCCCTAGTTTTTATACTGCTCAGTCCATCGGCCTAGGGATGGTTGTCCACAGTGGTCTGGACCCTCCCACATCAATCACCCATCAAGACAGTTCTCCAGAGACATGGCCACAGGCCAATTTGATCTGGGCAGTCCTTCGGTTTAGACTCTAGGCTGTGTCAAGTTGGCAGCTGAAGCCAAGTAGGAGAGACACCTCTCTCATGTCCATCCTTATAACTGGGGGTTACTTCTTGAAATACCTAATGCAATCCTCTTCACTTACTTTCAAAACCTCCACATTGCTTCAGCCTCTTGGAACGTCCCTTAGAGTACATGGCATGCGCTCCCATCACAGTGTCCGCTCCAAAGCAAGGAAGTATGTCACTATGGGAGCAGGCTTTGAGGTCCCAGAGGCTCAAGTCATTTTACTTCCTGCTACCTGAGGATCAAGAAGTCAAACTCTCAGCTCCTTCTCCAGCACCCTGTCTGCCTGCATACTTCTCCCCATGCTGATAATAGACTAAACCTCTGAACTGTAAGCCAGCCCCAATTAAATGCTTTCTTTTATAAGAATTTCTATGATCGGACAATCCGCAGCGGCCTCTGAGCAGATCTGACTCTCCTTGTTCGCGCACTTGGCTCAGCTCCTTCCGGCAACCGTGTCTGACAAACCCAAAATGGCTGAGATCGAGAAATTCGGTAAGTCAAAATTGAAGAAGACAGAAACGCAAGAGAAAAATCCTCTGCCTTCAAAAGAGACGATTGAACAGGAGAAGCAAGCTGGCGAATCGTAATGAGGCGAGCGCCGCCAATACGCGCTGTACATTCCACAAGCATTGCCTTTTTATTTTCCTTCTTTAGCTGTTTAACTTTGTAAGATGCAAAGAGGTTGGATCCAGTTTAAATGACTGTGCTGCCCCTTTCACATCAAAGAATCAGAATTACTGACCAGGAAGGCCTCCCCTGCCTCTCCCACCCATCTGTCAGTCTGGCTGGCAGGGAGGGAAAAGAACTTGCATGTTGGTGAAGGAAAAAGCTGGGTGGGAGGTGGTGTAATACAGAGTAAAATTCAAGGTGGTCCAAGGTGTCCTGCAGGATGTAAAATGCAATTTAATCAGAGTGCCTTTTTTTGTTCAAATGATTTTAACTATTGGAATTTTTAATATGCAAATAAAGTTTTAAAACCTGGAAAAAAAAAAAAGAATTTCCATGATCATGGTGTCTCTTCACAATAATAAAACCCTGACTGAGACAGAGGTCTTTGTGGGTGAGTGTCTTTTTTCTTCTTTTAACATTTTAATTATTTTCATTTTTATTTACATATTTATGAGTATATGTATACCAGTGTCCCTGGCCAGAAGAGGGCGTCAGAGCCCCTGGAGCTGGAGTTACAGGCATTTGTACACTGATTCATGTGGATGCTGGGAACTGAACTCATATCAGCAAGTGATCTTAACTGCTGAGCCCTCTCTCCAGCCTTCTGCTTTCTTCTTGAGTAAATGCCTAGGAATACATGTGGGGGTCGTATTTTGAGTGTATGCTCATCTTCACAAGAAAATACTAACCTGTTTTCCAAAATCATGATAATCTCTGTTCCATCAACAATGTATGACACCAGTTATTATATCGGTCAGACTTTCCTTTGGGCCACTAGCTCACACATAACAACATGGAGACTTATTAATCGTGAAAGCTTGGCCTTAGCTTAGGCTTGTTCACAACTAGCTCTTATAACTTAAACTAGCCTGGTTTTATTAACCTAAATTCTGCCACATGGCTCAGTTACCTCTCCTCTGTACCATATTTCCGGCTTCTTCAATGTCTCACTGGCATCTCCTGGGCACCTAGATTCATCCCCAGTTTCTCTCTCTACCCAGAAGCCTCGCCTATTCTCTCCTGCCTCTATTAGCCATTCAGGTCTTTATTAAACCAAACACAGTGACATATCTTCACACAGTGTAAACAAATATTCTGTAACAACCAGTGACTGTGTGTTCTTGTCAACATTTTCTTTTAATCAGGCTTACAGATTTTATCCATTCTAAGAGGTGTGCAATGAAATGAAATCAATGTTCATTTGGTTTTCCTAATAATGATGCTGAAATTTTATATATATTACATTTATGTAGTATAGATACTTTTTTGAATTGTCTGTTCAAACTGAGTTTGGTTTTTAGTTTGTTTGGGGAGTTTTTTGGGTTTGGGGGCGTTGGGTTTGGGGGTTGTTTGTTTATTGTTTTTTGGGTTGGTTTGGTTTGGTTTTGGTTTCGGTTTTTCAAGCCAGGGTTTCTCTTTATAATAGTCCTGGCTGTCCTGTAACTCACTTTGTAGAACAAGATGGCCTCAAACTCATAGAGATCCACCTGTCTCTGCCTCCAGAGTGTTGTGATTAAAGGCATGAGCCATCCTGCCCATCCAAACTGAATTTTTGATCGAACATGAATTGTTAAACTTCCATGTATTTTGTCTTAGAAAGTTTTTGTTTTCTCTGAAGTCACAGGATTTTGTTTATATGCCTTCTTTTTAGGATATATAACCCTTTACTTTTTCCATTTAAAGCTATGCTCTATTTTCAGTCAATGTTTGCATATAATATGAAATAAAACTGAATTTCATTGTCTCTCCACACATAGTTTTTAGGCCTAATTTTTGTAGATTCTGTTTGTTCCTTCACTCTGTCTGTCTGTCCTGACACCAAGGCCAGGCTGACTCGCTTGCTATAGATTTCACTGTGTGATGTTTAATCTCAGTTTTCAACTTAATAAAATCTAGAAGCACCCAGGAAATGGGCCTCTGGGCATACTTATGAGAGATGATCTTGGTTAATTGAGGTGGGAGAGCCACCCACAGTAAGTGGCACCATTCCCTGGGCTGAGATCCTAGACAGTATAAAGAGAAGAAAGTGAGCTGAGCACATTCATTCACCACCATTTGCTTCCTGATAATGGATACGATGTGACCAGCTGCTTCAAGTTCCTGCCATTTTTACTTCCTTGACATAACAGATTGCATCCTTAAGCTCTAAACCAAAATAAACCTTTTCTCCCTTAAGTGGCCTTACTGGGAGGCCTTATCAGAGCTTACTGGGCAATTCTGGTGAGAGCTTATAAAATAGAAATATGACAAAAAAAAATGTGGACAACGGAAGCCCGGCCTGTAAGGTTTCAAAGGAGGACAAGACTATCAGGAACTAGAATGGGGGACATTCATGTGGTATTTTGACCAAGAATCTGGCTTCATTCTGCCCATACCCTAAGAACTTCAATGAAATTGAATTTTAAAATAATGGACTCGTTTGTTTGGTGGGGGAAATTTTAAGGCAGAAGAGCCATTAGGTTGGTGTTGAGAAAGCAACTGTAAGAGAAATCAGCACCACTGATGAGACACCTCCTATGCTGTGCTGGAACAATAGGAAAGCTGTCTTGAGGGCACAACTCCAACTCTCATCCGAATTTTGGGAGGATCCAAATCTATTTATAGGGAGAGGACATCAACTGAGAACATAGCTGGGGGTGGGGGCGGGGCCCTGTTCCTCAAAAGCAACTGTCCAGGCGAGTGTTTCCTCAGGACCCGCACACAGGAGCTGAGGTAGCTGTGGATCAAGGGGACCGGGATGCATCTTGAGCTGTCAACAGAACTTAGTAACAGCATTCCTACAGTACTAGTTTTTAGGGCATGAAAGATACTAGATTGAGCGGGTCATGGAGCCTTGCTCCATAGTTTCAAACAGCAGTTGAGTCCAGGCAGGTTGTAGCAGGACTGGAGTCCCTGTAAGAAGGTCCCGAGAAGCTATTATGTGGAACAACAAAGAAAAAGCCCAAGTTGCCGTAGAAGTTATAGAATATTGGAGATGCCAGGACCATGGGAATGTCCACTGAGGAAAGCTACAAGCATAGCAGGGAGCCAGCCTAAGGGGAGGTCACGTGTGCTGAAGGCAACAGAGCTGGAGAAGTGGGAAACCTGTGCTCCTGGAGCCCAGATGGTTACATTGTGAGTCTTAGATGCTGGACATGGAGCTGGTGTTTTCCCTGCTGGGTTATGGTCTTGCTTTAGTCGGATCCTTCTTTGCTACGTCCTGTTTTGTTTTGGTTTTTTTTTTTTCCCATTTGAGTCAGTGCCATTATATGTTGGAAATAGGTAATCTGCTTTCATTTTATAGCAGCTTATAATTAAGGGACTGCCTCGAGTCTCAGATGAGACTTTGGACTTGAACAGTGTTGGGTTTGAAAAGTCAACAGGGACTTCTGGAGTTAGAAGTAATGCATTTTTGCATCATGAAATGCCCCATTTACCAAAGTCATTGTCACACCTACAACTAGCTTAAATAAGATCATGTTCGACATGTGTGATGATTCCATCACAGTGAATGGTGAAGCCAGCATTCACTGATGAATGTTGACAGTCACCCCAGCTGTGAGCATGTCAGGCATGCCATCATCCAACTGACCCAGAGTTTTTCAGTGTCTCAACATCAAGCTTGGCCACAGAGATGTGACTGCACAGTCAGCCAGAATCAGATGTGGACAGCAACTCTCCTCCAGGTGAGTGCTCTGTGGACAGAGGTGATTATCAAAGTTGAGGAAAAGGGAACCTGGAAGACCTCAGATCAGATGGAGTCTCAGGTCCCAAGCCCCTCCCAGATGAGAGTGCTCTCAGCCCACCCGCTGGCAATACATAGCCAAGAGTGAGGGCTCACCCCAGCAACCAGAGCTGGACTTTCCCCTGGTAGGTGGCCTATTTGGAAAGGAGGAGCCAGGGGGATCTTGAAATGGGCCTTGTGAGCCAGGCCTCACTAATTGCCCTCCTGCTAAGATGGCCCTGTAGCTCTGGGCCTGCACTTAAATAATTAATGCACCTCTTCCAAGAGGCTTCCCAGCAACCACCAGGGTCTCTCAGGACACAGAAGCTCCGCATTAAACACTCACTGTAGCATCCCACCTTCCCCAGGGGCTCCTTGGCTCCTCCCTCTCATCCTTCAAAAGTTACATTTCCAAGTCCCACCACTCAGCACATTGGACCTGCTTTGTGTTCCGTTTTAATTAGGGGACAATGGAGGAGCGAGAAGTGCATTTGTATTCATGGCATCAATAATTCAGTAAGGAGAGAACAGAACAGACAGCCCACATGTGCAACCTGCTTAAAATGTATTACTTCTTGTGATGAACAAACCTTTAATTGGGAGTCTACCATTCTATTTTCAGATCTGGAGTGGGCCTGGATGTGAGACCTGTGTTTGCCTCATAACAATCCCAAGAAGGTAGAAATTCAGGGAGGAAATCCATCAAAAAAATTAACAGGATTGTCTCTGGACAATCATGATGGATGACCTGGATTTAGTTTTCTTCTTGGTGTGTTTCAATTCTGTCTTTTGCAAACCCTCTATAATGAACGAGGTTTTGTTTTATAATAAAGCCATGTTTTAAATTAGAGACTACGTCACAGTTGAAGTCTGTTCATTGAAATGCCCTGTGCCCAGTGAGGCTAGCTGTTATCTCATGCACATCTTTCAGGGCCCGTCAAAGGCAGAAGTATCTCTGCCCGGAACCCTGGGCACTCATTTGGAATTTGAGCAGGTGCAAAACACACAACTACTGCATGCTGAGTCGCGGGAACTACCCCCTGGCTCTATGGAGACTGGGCCTGAGTCTTGAGTGTGGCTCCATAACGGTGGTAAGGTCATGGGCACATAACATGTGGCCTCTCCCCAGGCTGGCAAGGGGAGGGAGAGAAGGACCCTCCCAGTGCCAACCCCCTTGATGCAGAGCACAGCCCAGCAGAGGTATGTGGGGACTGAATTATTATGTAGTAAAGAGGATGGGCAGGCCCTACACAGACCTCCACAGCCTGGCTGGGTCCTCCTCAGAGAGCAATAGAGAGCCACGTAGAAGGGCTCTAGGGCCACCTTCCTCCAAGAAAACCAGCAGGTTTCACCCAGGTTGTTTTTTTATCCTTATTTCTCCCAAGTTTTTAGGGTATAACTAAGTGAAATTGTTTCTGTTCAAGGGGTACACGTCTGGGGTGTCTACCCATGTAACTGTTAAATGGTCACGATGAAGTAATTAACATGCCTGATGTCTCACGGATGTGCTCTGTGTATGTAATGAGAACTACTCTCGCAGTGAAGTCCAGGTGCAGGGTGTTACCCTAACTGTGGTCAGCATGTTGCAGAGCTCGTCTCTGGCACTCCTCCACCTGTGACCAGTCCCTGTACCCTTCAGCCAGCATCATTCAGCTCCTCCCCAGCTACGGGAGTCATTCTTCTGCTCTCTGCATATGTACATCTGGCTGTTCTGCTTCCTTGGATAAGCAAGAGCGCATTGCATTCGTCTTCCCCTGCCAGCTTCATCCACACTGTCATGTACACCATGCGTCCCTTCTTTGGGGTGCTGTGTAGTATTCCACTGTGCATCTATAGCATATTTCCTCCATCCATCTGTACACAAGCCAGCTGGCTTCCTAGGAATTTCTTGGTCTATGACATGTTGACACTTAGCTCAGCTTCTCTAAAGAGTGGCCTCTCGGGTCCTTACAGGTTGTGTTGGGGAAATTAAGAGCAGGCCCATGCAGCATGCAGATTTCATAGTAGAGTGGGTAGCTCACATAAACAGGTAGGTAGGTGGATGGATGGATGGATGGATGGATGGATGGATGGATGGATGGATGGACGGATGGACAGATGGACAGAGAGACAGAGAGAGAGATAGGACAGACATATAGATGGATGGATGGATAGATAGATGATATATGGATGGATGGATGGATGGATGGATGGATGGATGGATGGACGGATGGACGGACGGACGGACAGACAGGTGTTTTTTTGGCTCTTTTGGGGGGGCCCTCCACCCAGCTCCCAAATAAATCACACACAGAGGCTTAATCTTCATTATGAATGCCCGGCCTTAGCTTGGCTTAGTTTCTAACCAGCTTTCCTTAACTTATCCCATCTACCTTTTACCTCTGGGCTTTTCCTTTTCTCTAACTTCTGTAAATCTTACTCTTACTCCGTGGCTTGCTGTGTAGCTGGGTGGCTGGCCCCTGGAGTCCTCCTCCTTCTCTGGCTGCTAGATCTCTCTTTCCAGATTTCTTCCTCTATATATTCTGTCTGCCTGCCAGCCCCGCCTATCCTTTCTCCTGCCTTGCTATTGGCAAGTTGTTTATGTGTAAAACATCAGGTGTTTTACACAGGCAAAGTAACACAGGTTCACAGAGTTAAACAAATGCAACATAAACAAAAGTAACACACCTTAAAATAATATTCCCAGAGAGGGAGGGAGGGGGAGGGCATGAGAGTTGAGGGAGTAACCAATGAAAGCACGTGGCAGTACACTGTTCGCCATAGGAGCTGTAGCAGTGGCTAACCGTACTGATGTACCATTTTTCCGAAAGGAGAATGAAAACACCCCCAAAATCAGGTAACTATCCCAGACCCTGGAGCTCCTGGTGTGAATCCGACTGCAGGCATCACTCATGCTGACCCCAGTTGTAACCCGAACCTCCCATTGCCAGGAATCACCTCCATAGACACCAAGAACTTTCCCATTGATTGTGGAGAGGCCCTCCCCACTCCCCAAGGCATGATCTCTATGTAAACAAAGTGGTTAATTAGACAATCCATTGGGCTATTTAAAATGCATTCTGCTTTAAAAGAACAAGCAATCACAATATAAAAAACCACAGCATTTCTAATATGTCAACTAATTTTGCCGTCGTATTTTTAGAAAAATGGTTTCGCATAATTTATTAATGTGCCTTTTTTAATTTCATTCATAAATAAGTAATTGCATCTTCATTCCCATCTGACAGATCAGAAAGGTTTTGAGAGCCAAGAATGCAGGGATTTCTCCACCCTTAAGAAGCAAAGGGAGACCTGGGCAGCTTCAGGCGGTGACCTGCCCAGTGTGCAGAAGTTTCTGTCTGTGCAGGTTCCCCTCAGCCTGGTCCTGGTGGCTCATCCTGGTCTGTGACAATCACTGTGGCCCAAACTGTAAACATCAATCCAAAAAGAAAGAAAGAGAACAGGAGGGGTCCTCCACAGCAATGAACACTAGCTGTGATGGGGTTAGCTGGATCCATGGAGGCCACACAGCACAGAATGGCCTTCCCCTGTAGCACCAATGCTGCTGGAGACAGTCTTAACCAAACCCTTTGCACAGAATTGCCCTCTGGGCCAGATCCCCCTGGAGGCAGCCGTATCCACGATGCTGGTCCCAAAGTTAATGGTGGCCCATACTTTCTTTTCTTCCTCCCCTTCAACCTGATAACAGATGGCCCAGGTTTCGCAAGGTCATGCCCAGCATATCAGAGTTGTAGGAACAAGTTTCCTATACCAGCCTGGCCAGGAAGGATGGGACCCAGGACCTCAGGACAGGGAAGGTAGATAATAGCACCATCTAGATACCCTGGTCTCTGTCCTGCTTGCAGACAGCACGGGTGTGTCCCCACCTTGCAGGATGCAACTCCTACATCTTCCCTGGGCAGATTTCAGACCTGAATATGAGAGCAAGACCAAGAACTAGCCCCGGCACACAGCTAGAGCCATGGTGGTCCTTGGAGAGAGGCCTGCTCGGGACATCCCAGGGAGAGCCACCTAGCTGGACATTTCCAGAACATAGAGATAGGGTGGACACTAGACCTGGGGTGTCATTGTGTTTGTGCCCCACAGAGCAGATCATGAAGCAAAAGGACACCTGTCCAACAAAGCCCAGGGACTCTCCAGCAGCCACATGCTGGACCCCAAATATGTCACCAGAACTGTGTAGCTGGATCCTGGTGTGTAAGGAAATGAGGCTGAAGGTCTCCTCTGTACAGCTGAGAAAGACAGAGATACAGGTGTCAGGCAAGGGTGAGAAGGGCCAAGGACAGGTCAGCCCTACAGGAACACACAAAAATGTCCTTCTCGGGCCACTCTAATCCACTACCCATGGGACCAGGGCCAAACCAAGCCCTAGAGGTCACTGCTGAGCTCACAGAGAATTGGAGGGGCCTGGCCAGGTTCATCTGTATCTGGGACCTCCAAAGAAGCTGAGGGTTCAGTCTGGATGGCTGCCCAGCCCTGAGAGAGGAGCCAGAGAGTCCAGGCAAAATGAAAGAATATGAGGAATCTTATCAAGAGGAGGTCTGTATGGAATTCGAGTTGAGTGTCCAATGGCAGGAGGGACGTCCCAGAATCAGCAGCCACAGGACATGCCCTCAGAAGTGGCCGATGCAGGACAAGAGAACACAGCCCCAGGAGGAAGATACTGGCTTAGAGGGGAAACAGAGGTGAAGATATGACATTGGAGATTGGCAGGGGATAATGAGAGAGGTCCTGACTACTCTAGGCTTCCTTGGATAGGGTTCTGATTTCTTCCCAGAGGAACCACATTCCAGGATCCCAAAGATGATTGTCAAGGAAGAGCCAGGGTATGACATCTCCCAGCTGCCTAGCATTCCCTCAGCTCCATGTTGGTTGGCTATGAGTCTCAACCTGTAGGCTCCTTCTCTGGGAGAAACTAGGTGGACCCTAACCCTACCTTTTTTATCCTTCTCAGAGTTCTCCAGGAAGGTGGGATGAGAGGCACCTCCATGTCCTGGCACAGCCCTGCAGAGGAAGCAGGTCTAGGAGGCCAGGATCTGTATCCCTTAGCTAAAGGGACCTCCAAGGTCATTCCCCTCCCCACTCTGACTCCTATAGGGTGACTGTGGGGGGAGGTACAGCCCATAGACAGACAGCATGCATCTGAACAGTGCCCAATGTGACTGTCCCATATCCCAGCCTAGCATCAGGCCCACTATCATGATGAATATGTGGGGTCTCCAGGGCATGCTAACTTCAAAATATGAACAACTGCTTCTCATGCCAAAGCACCCTTGCAATTAGCCATTCTAGAACATAAATAAGCTAAAATGTGCATTTTGTCAGACTCCGCGCCTGCTTTTATATTGAGAGCTGGCATATGTGCCCCAGAGAAAGTCTCCCAGGAGCTTGGCACCACATCAAGGCCATATGTCCCAGTGGTCAGTGCAAACTTGGGGAGGCATGGTACGAGAACACACTTCATCCCTAGCCATTACATAGGGACCCTAGGTCAGAACAGCATGTCCCCAGCCAAGTGCACAGCCAAGACCCTGCACAATCACCTCACGTGCACCCTCCAAACAGCAGGGCTTCCAGCATATTCCATAAATTCAACTCCCAAAAGCCATAAGAGGTGCATCCTCGAGCTCCAGGTGGCTTGTCCAAGTACAGCAACACAGTAGGGACAATCTGGGGAGAGCTCTGGCTGCTGACTGCCCAGTTCATCTGCCCTAGTCCAGGCCAGAGACAGGAGGGACCCTGCTCTTCCTAAGTGAGATGAAACATTAAAAAAAAATGACACTAAGCAGCAGTTAAAATCCAGATACTACCAAGCCACTTGTCACAGAGAACAGCTCGTATTTGAAAGACAATGAATCCCAAGTTTGTGTATTTACTTAATTTTAAGTTAGGCTTCCCAGATCCCTAAATCAACACTGGTTTCTGTGAATCCTTGCGTAAGAGGAAAATCAAAGCGTGAGAGCACACAGGTCAGGGAGAGAGGCCTGTGAGAAAGGCAATGATTCAGCGCCACCTGCAGGGCCACGGCTGCAACTGCAGCACCTGAGTCACCAGCCGGGATCACCGCTTGGAGCGTAGGGGACAGAACAGGGCCACACTGGAGTTCCTGGAGTTCTCAAGCAAATGGGACGGATTAATAGGGCTTATCAGTGAGAAACTCCTCTGAGAATGGCTGCTTCTCCATTTGGAAGAATCCAGTCTCAGTAGCTGTTGAAGACAGACAGTCCAAGGGCTGTGTTCAAAGGGGTAGTATGGAAGTTGAGTCCTCCCATGCCTTCCCCAAGCAGAAGCTGCAGCCTTTCCTGTTGAAGCTGAGCGAAGTGTGTCCCCGTGGGGGTGGGCTTTGAGGTCTCTTATGCTCAAGCTACGTGCGGTGTGGCACGCAGTTGTTTCTGCTGCCTGCAGATTGAGATGTAGAATTCTCAGCTCCTTCTCCAGCACCATATCTGCCTGTACGCTGCCATGAAGATAATGGACTAAACCTCTGAAACTGTAAGCTAGCCCCAGTGAAATGGTTTCCTTTCTAAGAGTTGCTGTGGTCATGGTGTCTCTTCACAGCAGTGCAAACCCTAACTAAGACACCCTTCATCTAATAACTGAAGACCTGAGACCTGTTGGGACCATGGTTGGGGCCACATATAACCCAGTCTCCTCCCTGAAGATCAGCTCAGATTTCTCCTTTTACAGCTCTGTGGCCAGTCTGAGGCCAGTACACAGTGACCATGCCCTCATCCCATGTACAAGGGTTTGTCGTGAAAACCACTCTGAGCTCAAGGTCTGTGTCAGCCCTCCGACAGACCTGTTGACTTCCCTTATAGTAGGAAGATCCATCTGTTGAAAAATCTGTTTACAAATTCACTGTCATAGGAGGCTGGAGCAGAGGGTGGCTTGAGCCAAGAGTTGAAGGCCAGCCTGAGAAACATAGGGATACTTGGTCTCAAAACAAAGAAACAGTCACAAATGCACTGCAGGCTGACCTGGAACTCATAAACAATCTTCCTACCGTGCTCTGCCAAATCCCGGGAGTAGTGAGCCGCCGCCGTACCTGGGTACAGATTCAGTCTTAAAACTTTCTCTGACCATTTTCTGCGGCAAGAGTAGGGGAAAGAAGTCTCTCTCTGAGCAGCTCTAGCATCCAGACATCTGCTTGTAGGCTCTATGAATGAATGAATCAATCAATCAATCAATCAATCACTTGCACCAGTGCCGGAGCTGGGAGCTGGGCTCCGATTACTGGAAGAGAGGAAAATGGAGGTGGGGGACATGAAACTCACTGACTAGCCTTGGAGAACCAGCCATCTGTCCCATGGCTTCCTGCTAGTGACGCTTAGGTCTGGCACAGTGGCCTGTGCCCTTCAAGCCCTGGCTGAGAGAAACCAAAGCCCTGGTCTCCAGTGACAACAATCACTTCCAGGGCGTGCTCACAAAGAGCTACTGAGGCTGCTACTGTCAGAAGGTCCTGTGGAGAATCCAGGCCCAAGTACCACCTGACTGTAGCTAGACTCTGAGGTGGGTGGCCACCGTGGAGCAGCCAGGGTTGGGGTAAGAATATCAGACATTTGTGATCTGCAGGGCACCGGCTTTAAGGGAAACTGTTATTTTCACAGGACACGGGCTCCCTGCGTCCTGCACTCCAAAGACCAGCACGTACCCTAGATCTCTGGTATAGGCAGCCGCAGCCCTGCCCTGCCTACACTTCTGGGATGAAATGCCTCTATAAAACATCCTTAGTCCTCCTTTGTCTTCTTCAAAATCCCTCTCACTGGTATCATGCCAAAATTAACTCAGAGCGACCAATGATCCAAACTTGAAGGGTCAGGAGTAAACGGGCAAGATAGCTCTATAACCACAAAACAGATCGTAGTCTCTTGGTTGAAATACCAAGAGTCCAAAAGCAAAAGAAAAATTAGTTAAATTAGACTTCACCAAAATTTAAAAACTTGTACATCAAAAAAAAAAACACTGCCAACAGGGTGAAAGATGAAAGGTTAAGTCACGTGCATGTCTCCTGAGACTCACGTCCTGAGTCCACAGAGAACTTGACAGTAAAATGACAGACAACCAGATTCAGAAATGGGCCGAGACTCAATCCCCCAGGCTACGGCCCCCATGGGACAATATTTGGAGATCGGCCTTTGGAAGGTGACTCAGGTGTGACAGACTCATGAGAGCCAGGCTCTCAAGACAGGACTCGTGCCCTTGGAAGAAGAGATGCTCAGGTGTTGGCTCTGCCTGCCCCTCGGCCGTGTGAGACTCTGTGTGAAGGCAACCATCTATAGTAGCGGTTCTCAATCTGTGGGCCGCGATCCCCTTTGGGGGTCAAAAGGCCCTTTCACAGGGGTCGCCTAAGACCGTCAGAAAACAGCCATTTACATTACAATTCATAACAGTAGCAAAATTACAGTTATGAAGCAGCAGTGAGAATAATTTTTATGGCTGGAAGTCACCACAACGTGAGGAACTGTATTAAAGGGTCGCAGCATCAGGAAGGTTAGAACCACTGCTCTAGAGTCAAGCAGCACTTGGTGTACCGGTGGCTGACCTCAGACTTCAGCCTCTGGAGCCATGAGAAAATGACTATCTGTAGTGTAATCCTGTCTGTGGCACGATGCTACCCAAGAAGACTTGGGCAGACCCAAGCAAGAATTCCTCCAAAAACAGATACATTAATAGCTACAAAGCACAAGAGCTACAGGCTCCCCAGCCACCATGAGGCAGCATCCACGATCCATTGGGCTGCTGCTGTTTTTTCTAAGAAAATAAATAAACCAGAACACAGCAAATTCTGCGGAAGCTGTGGAGAAATTAAAACCCTGACACTGTTGGAGGAGAGTGACAAATGGCATGGGGCTGTGGGAAACAGCATGGTGGCTCTCAGAAGTTAAAAATAGAACTACTATGTGATTCGGCAACTCTGATCTGGACTTACACTAAAAGGAATCAAAATGGCCACGAGAGCCAACGTTTGCAACCCAAGTGCCCGCCTACAGATGAATGTTGGGCTGACCACACATAAGGGTCTGTCTTTAAAAGGAAGTGGGGGCTGAGGCTATGGCTCATTGAGCAAGGGGACCAAGTTCAGGGTCCCCAGAACTTATATAAAAGCTAAACATCAAATTCAGAGAGGCTGGGGGGGTGGGGGCCAGACTGGCAGTCATGGAGGTGGGGGGACAGTTTTAGTTTGTGGATTTACAAAGGCTCTGGAGTGACGTGGTGATGGGGATACAGCACTGTCTGTACACGTGACACCACCTAGCTATGCACTTAAAAATATCCTTCACAGCCGGGCGGTGGTGGCGCACGCCTTTAATCCCAGCACTCGGGAGGCAGAGGCAGGCAGATCTCAGTGAGTTCAAGGCCAGCCTGGTCTACAGAGCGAGATCCAGGGCAGCTAGGGCTACACAGAGAAACCTTGTCTTGAAAAGCCAAGTATATACATATATACACGTGTGTGTGTGTGTGTGTGTGTGTGTGTGTGTGTGTGTGTGTGTGTGTGTGTATCCTTCACAATAAATATTTCCTTGCTACAAAAATTAAAATAGTATTGATTTTTTTGGGTTTGGTTTAGGTTTTTTGTTTGTTTGTTTGTTTGTTTGTTGATTTGGGGAGTTCTTTTTAATCTCCCCTGTTTGAATTTTTCCAGTTGTCTAAAGAAGATTTAAAGAAATTTGTCTAAACTCCGACCTAATAATTTTGCTATGTGGTGTTCCAGGCAGAGAAGAAGAAAGAGAGAGAGAGTTCTAGGGTGCTTGCTGGGTAGAACCCCAATAAAGTAATATACTGTGAATACCACTGTCCAGCCTCCGATCTGTCTCCCACTCCAGGACTGTGCCTGAGGTAGAGGCCCTGCAGATAGAGACCTACCAGGTTCGGTGTTTGGAGCTAGCATTTGGTTTCGAGGAACATCCATGCAAGTGCATAACAGAACTCCAAAGCAGAGCTGGGCATGTGTATCCCAGACTTGCAGCTGGCTCCTGAAGACCTAGTGCCCGGTGTGTGGGAAGATCCTAGGAAGGCTCCCATAGTCTCTGTCCCTGTAGCCCAGCCCTCATGGGCTGCCCTGAAATCTGGCATCCCCAACAACCTAGGCCCTCTGTCTGCCTGCACCCTCACTACATAAATGAGGATCCAAGGACTCCTTCAAACTCACAGGTGGTGTGTCTGACCAGAAGTGGTCCTGAGGGGAAAGAATACATCAATTGCTTGTACCCAGAAGTGTCCTCTCCACCTGCCCCACTCCCAAGGATCCCTGCCCACCACCTGTGATTTTCTGAGTAACTAAAGAGACCCTGTTCAGAGAGCTCTTATCCCTGCTGGCCTCCCCCTGTTACCCCAAATACTTCATTCCACACCAGCCCCTCCCCAAGTTAAACACTAGATCTGGGTACCCTGACTGTCTGTATTCTAGGCTCATGTTGGCATCACGGGTGACAGAGTGTAGTGATAGAAACACACCTGCTAGTCCTGGGGACCTGACAGTCACAGGGCCAGGGAAAGGAAGACCACCAACTCTCCCTGCTCCCTCTGGCCCTCCACCCCACTTCATGCCAGGGGAACTTGCCCCGTTGTGATGGTTACTGTTAATTATGGACTGGACAGAATCCAGAATCGGCTGGGAAGGAAGTCTCAGCAAGGGATTGTCTACATTAGGTTACCTGTGGGTGGGCATGCCTCTGTGGGTAAATTGGGGCAGAAAGACCCACCCTAAATATAGGTGGCACCGTTTGGTGGGCTGAGCCCCAGACTGAATGAAAAGGACCGAGAGAGAGCTGAACACAGTACTTGTTTCTCTCTCTTGACTAAGGACGCAGCGTTCCTAGCTGCCTCAAGCCTCTGCCACCCGTGACTTCCTACAGTGATGAACTATGTCTTAATTACTTTTCTATTGGTGTGATGAAACACCATGACCAAGGCAACTTATAGAAATAAAAGAGTTGTTTATTGGGGGCTTGCTTACAGTTTCAGAGAGTTAGAGTCCATACCCATCATGGCAGGGAGCATGCAGCAGGCAGGCAGGCATGGTCCTGGAGCTGCAAGGTTCACATGCTGATCCACAAACACAGGGCAGAGAGAGAGGCAAAGGGGGAATGAAAGAGAAACTGAGAATGATGTCGAAACCTCAAAGGCCGTCTTCAGTGACATACCTCCTTCAGCAAGGCCACACCTCCTAATCCTTCCTAAATAGTTCCATAAACAGGGGACAGAGCAAATATATGAGCCTATGGGGCCATTCTCATTCAAACCACCATAGACTATAACCAAGAACTGTAGGCAAAAATGCAACCTTCCTTCTCTGTCTTTGCCCTGGGTATTTTTATCGCAACAGAAAAAAAAGATAAGACACCCATCTCCACGGGGCTATATGGCCATGTTCAGCCTGGATTAGATAAGAAGCTGTTGAAACAAGGAGCTCTGTCCCTCCCTGCTGCCCACCACTGGACATGTAATCACAGAGTAACGCGTTCCAGCAAGCATTGCATCCACCTCAACCACAGAAGCCAGGTTTTGAGGAAATTGGTAGGGTCTCTCCTGGGTGCCCAGTTCTGGGGTGGAGGCAAAGAAAGGCAGAAGGTAGTCTGGGTCTCTCTCTGGACACCCAAGACACCTTGAATTCCTCAGTTAAAGGGAAGTCCAGCCTGACAGGGCTCTGCCACAGGGCACAATTTCTGGGTACTGTGCATATGAAGAGTAAGGGGGTGGGTTATAGATGCTTGGATCAGGGCTTAGCACATCTTGCTCCATTCTCTACTCTCAGGTCCTTCTCTGAGTCGCAGGGTTTCAGGGTGAGCAGACCTGTGCCACCATCCTCATCACTCAGTGTGGACACCTGAGCACGGGGCCCTTCGTAGGAACTGGGTTGGTCATGGGGCTCAGCCTACTTCCTCTCAGGGCTTTGCTTCCTGTGCCTGGGTGCTCCACCTGTTTCTGAGTATGCCCAGCCGTCCTTAGGGTTCTGCCATCTCTGCCAGAGATGCCTCATGTGTCAGGGCTATGAAGCTTAGGACAGCTCAGGACACCATGAGCTGTCCCCAAAATAGGACAGATGACAGTGCTGGCCTGGCTGGGGATTCCCACCTTCCATTCTCACCCATGTGACCTTCTGTAGCCACCATAGGCTTCAGTGGCATATTCCCAGCTGGAGAGCAGTGAGGTCTAGTCTTCCTGGGGTCAGGGGAGCTGTCTAATGTTAAGCATCTCTCCCTGTCTCTCTCCCTCTCCCTTGCCCTATCCCTCTCCGTCCCCTCCTCTTCTCTCTCTCTCTCTCTCTCTTTCTCTCTCTCTCTCTCTCTCTCTCTCTCTCTCTCTCTCTCTCTCTCCATCACCCTCACTTCCTCCCTCCCTCTCCTTCCCAGGCCCTACACCCAATGTGACACCCCCAGCCTCAGTGAGGATGACCTCCCCAGCCCAATGCCCCTCAGATGTGGTACTGAGTGAAGGAAGCTGGGAGAGACTATCAGCTCTTGATTTGGAAGGTGTGAGGCTGTTGGCAGATGGAGGATGGGGCAAGTTCTCTCCCTGTTTCCAAATGGCTCCATTTATTACCTGCTGAGAATTCATTTGACTCTCTAGTGGTTCAAAACTTTTTTTTTTCATTTTCCTCTTTATAAAGAAACTCAATTCCTGACTAGAACAGTTCATAGCTGCACAATTGGAGCAAGAGTGGGTTTTCTCTGTAACTCCCAGCTGGGCCTGCAGAAGTCTGGGCAGGGAGAGCCAGGGCGGAGGAGACCCAAGTCAGGAGAGATCCAAGACAGGGGAGACCCATGACAGCGAAGACTCAAGACACGGGAGACCCAGAGACGGGGAGATCTGGGGCAGGGAAAACTCAAGGTGGGGGAAATCCAATAATGGAAGATCCAAGGCAGGGAAAACCTAGAGAGGGAAGACCCAGGGCAAGGGAGACCCAGAGAGAGGAAGACACTAGGTGAGGGGTCCCAGACTCCCAGGATACCCACCATGAGGTGTCTCTGTGGATGAGCAATGATCAGAACAAGCACTGCATTCTCCTTCCCATCTGAAGATGGTGTCAGATGTGATGGACCTCCCCTTTCCCAGGACCTCATCCCAAATGAGCTTCCAGCCCAGAGCTATAGGGCTGCCTGTGCCCACCACAGGACTGCACCTGACTGAATCTGTGGGTGTAATACCATCAGCCCTAAGTTTCTTTCCAGCTGAGCAGTTTAATTCACACCCTACCACATCTGATGTGCACCACAGCTGTGTCAGCCGGCCCTGCTGCTGCCACCCCACTTGGCAGCTAACACACAGAAAGCATCGAGAAGCTTCAGGTATTGCCCAAGATGGCACAGTTCTTAAGCCTGTCTCCTGGACCACCTGCCCCAGGAGAGCCAGCTCAGATACAGTGTCTTTGTTAGGGTTTCTATTGCTGCAAAGAGACACCATGACCACAGCAGCAATTCTTACAATGAAAACATTTAATTGTGGTGGCTCGCTTACAGTTCAGAGGTTCCGTCCATTATCATCACGGCAGGAAGCATGGCAGCACGCAGGCAGACATGGTGCTGGAGAGGTAGCTGCTACATGTTTATATGTAGGCAACAGGAAGTAGACTGAGACAATGAGAGAAGCTTGAGCAAAAGAGACCTCAATGCCTGCCCCCACAGTGACACACTTCCTCCAACAAGACCACACCTACTCCAACAAGACCACACCTACTCCAACAAGGCCACACCTCCTAATAGTGCCACTCCCTTGGAGGGCCATTTTCCTTCAAACCACCACATATGGGATGAGAGTCAAGAGCAATGGGCCTGTCTACAGTGATCTCGGGGGCCAAGCACACCACAGGTGCCTTGGTGGGAAATGTGAATGGAGTAGCCACAGGACCTGGACTCCTCCTGTACCAGATGGAGCTTGGCAAGGACACAAAAGACAGTACTTATTTTTACTGTGGGAGCCAGGAGGAAATGAGACTCATCTCTGTCAACAACCAAAAGTGACAGGGCTTGAGTAAAAGACAAAGGTGATGTAAGGTGAGGCCAGACTCTAGAGCAGGGGTTTTCAACCTTCCTAATGTTGCGACCCTTTAATACAGTTGTCATGTTATGGTGACCCCCAACTGTGGGATGACTCAGCCTTAACAGGCCTGAGGGCCAGGTGACTCAAACTAGCGGTGAGAGCATGCCCATAACATACTTCCTGAGAGCCAACCGCCTGAGGGCCTTGACAATGACATCTGATTGGTGGCATGAGATGACCTGGACCAATGACGGGGAGCCATGTCACATCAACAGATGCCTACGCAACAGACCCCTCCCCGGGCAGGGTGGAGGGTATATAAAGCTTGCCCCTTCCAGAATAAATTGAGCTTGTTGTTCGAGATCTGACTCCCGGCTTCTGTGTTGTTGGCCCTGCACCTTCCGTTAGGACCCAGCCACACCCAACCATATAATTATTTCTGTTGCTATTTCATAACTTTAATTTTGCTACTGTTATAAATCGTAATGTAAACATCTGTGTTTACTAATGGTCTTAGGCAACCCCTGTGAAAGGGTCATTTGACCCCGACAAGAGATTGTGATCTACAAATTGAGAACCACTGCTCTGGAGCATGCCTGAGTGACCCAAGGAAGAGAACTTGGCTGGGGCTGCCAACTCTGAGCTGGAGCAAGATGAACCGATCTGAGGCTCAGACACAAAACAAGGCTTCAGAGTTTTAATAAATGGAAAAACAAAACTTTAAGCCCCAGCCCCCTGGGTAACTTTTCCTGGGAATTAATTTCTAAGATAAATTGTTTTGGAATTGCTTGGGCCATCTCTGCTAAGCCTCAATGTTTTTCTGATTAGACATTTTCATCTAAGCCATCCAGACATCTGAATGGCACCTCAATCCCAGCCGTATTGACATCTGCCAGGGTCCATGCTTTATGGGGAAAATATGAATTCCTCGCCAATGGCTTTGCTCAAATTGAGCTGATTCTCAGCTAAATGAGATGTGGTATGTAGCCGTGCAGGGGACATTCTGGCTCACCTCCACAGCTTCTGTCACCAGCAGGGCTCTGGGTAAAGGTAAGAGGGTACCGGCAGGTGCTAGGTAAGAGGGGACCCTGGAGAAAAGGAGCCTGAACAAAGGAAGACCCACTCATCAGGTAGGGGCACAGAAAATTGGAGTTCTGTGACTGCATGGGTACCAGCCTGGAGCCACAAGGTAAGTGTCAGAGCCCAAACCCCTACACTAGCCTCCTGAGCCCATGAGCCACCTACCACCAAGGGAGCCATGCCAGGGAGGCCACATGGGGGCCAGCACTGGGGACATGCTACCCAGAACTCTGTGCCCTGACCTTTTCTACTTTAGATGTACCTGTCCTTGGTGAGAGAAAAACAACCACTAAAAATTGTAAGAAGACTAAAGAAAAGTTGACTCGTGGTGTCATGCTCCAAGCCTCTGCATGAGCCGCCCTGGGGTGGTACTGCACCCAAGATCAACCAGCACCCACACAGAATCCCATGAAGCATAAATATTGGTGGATCTTATATATGCCTTGTCGGCCTCCCAAGTAACCCAGGCCAGGCAAGCCAGCAAGGCTATTTTGCAGGTTTGAGAGAACTAGTCTACACCAGCCTAACCTGGAAAGCCAGCCTGGGACCTCACAGTTCAAAGACATTCTCTGCCCACTCCCTGGCCCCTAGGGCTGTCTAGTTTCCTTGCCCAAGCCCCACACTCTAGCAGGCCACACGGTATTGTCTCACCCAAGGGTGTCAGTGTCCAGCACACGCCTCAGCCTCCTGAGTACTGGGATTATAGGCATGGGCCAGCACACCCAGCTTTGCTCTTGTTTTTAAAATGCGCTCACCACAGGAAGGACTTTGAGAATTTATAGCCCGGCCCCACTGCCAGTTCTCTCTCTCTTCTCTCTCTCTCTCTTTCTCTCTCTCTCTCTCTCTCTCTCTCTCTCTCTCTCTCT
>CABHPP010101129.1:0-13478 GCA_902168425.1 Peromyscus attwateri | reverse complement strand
CTCTCTCTCTCTCTCTCTCGCTCTCTCTCGCTCTCTCTCTCTCTGCTTCACATTTGCAGTAAATGTGCTCTCTCAGCTTCCTGCTCCTGCTGCTATGCCCCTTCCTGCCAGGCCTCCCCGCCTTGACAGACTCTTGTTCCTCCGGAACCATGAGCCCAAATAAACTCCTCCATTTTTTTAAGTGGTCACCATAGAGAAATGATAAAGGCTTGGGTAGTGGATATACCAGTTCCTTACCCTGACCACACCCCAGAGACTAGAGCAGTCAGAACATGACACTATACCCCCCAAACCACATACAAATGTTGTGTGCATCAAAAACCTGAGGAATTCATTAATCATCTGTTTAGACTCTCTGCCAGCCTCCTGGACAAGGGAGGGCAGCCCCTCGGGGAACAGGGTCTCTGAAAAGGAGCCACTGCCCTTAATACAGCTCTTACTGAGGTGTGACATAAGGTGTCATCAGGGCCAAGCCGCTCCGTGTTGAGTGCACCCTGTAACTCCACCCTGGGTATCTTCTCCATCCCCCTCTTCAGAGGTGGGGTTTGACCATGAACTTGGAGATAGGAACCAGCAAAATGCTCTGCCAAGAGGGATTGAGGGAAACATGCAGGTTCATGCGCCATGAAAAACCCAAGGGTGTCAAGGTCTGTCCTACACGATCCAGGTGGTGATGCAGAAATCTCACTCCCGCTGACCCTCTCTCCAGGCCAGGGCCTTTTCCCCAACACTACTAAAAGAGCTGATGCTGTCCAAAGTGTGACCCTGAGTCATTTGAAAGCTCAAGTGTTGGGTCAAGAATTTGCAAGAACATTCAATGCAGGGTTGGGCAGGTCCTACATGAGTCCAGGAGAGCAGCCTGCAGGGCTGCCATGTCACATATTACCCCTTCCTCCTAACACATCTATCTGCAGGCCACTTACCACCTCCAGGAAACTTGTAGAATCTTTGCCTCAGGGACCATGCTCTTGTGCCTGTCAGGAGCAAAGCCTGCTTCAGGGCTCTCTGGACAGCATGTCCTGGGCTCCACTGTGGCATTCACATTCCCAGGGCTGGGGAATAGAAAGCTGCTTCCTAAGAGCCAGCCTAGAACTGACTCTACCAGGGTCACGGTGTTACCACTCTCTAACACTCCCTGCAAACAGGAAAACCTTTCATTAAAACCCACTAAATACAAATCAAACAAAAGCCAGACAAGTTCCTTACTCCTCCTCACCACAGGAATGGCTACTTTCTAACCTAGGTCATTGTAAGATAGATAGATAGATGATAGGCAGGTGGGTAGATAATGATGAATGGGTAGATATGTGGGTGGATAAATGGACAATGGATGGGTGGGTAGACAGAAGAGCAGATGGACAAATGGATAGGTGGGTGGGCAGATGGATAGAGACAGGTAGATAATAGATAATGGGTGGTAGGTAGTGGTCCCCAAGATTAGTAGAGGGTGAAGAACATACTGCTTATGAACCCAGAGAGCAAGATGTAGAAGGCATGACCTTGCCACCACCTGCCACCAAAGGCCTAGAAGACCATGACTTGCCAGGGTTTGAACCCATCCTCCTGGAGGAAAAGACATGATGGTGAGAGCCTTTTAAAACACGTTCGGAGAGAAAGAGACTGTGGCACAAGAGTCTCCTGGCTATGGTTGGGACCTGCAGTGCTGCCCACTGTAGATGGGATTGCTGTGCCCGCCTGGGAAGGAACAGATGGCCCTCTCTGCAGTGCTATGAATCACACCCCAGTAGCAGGTGACGCACACAAGCATGAAAGCAATGAGAAATAAATCATTAGTGCCGAGGTGCGCATGTGAGGGGTGCCTAGGTGGGATGCAGCGGTAATGAACCTGGTGTGGCCTCACTCTGCAGTATGCTGGAAGGTTCTGGTTAGAAAAAAAAACTTTTCCAATGTTTATCTCAAGACGGATAGGTCAGGTAGGCACACACGATGCTTCCTCAGTCTAAAGTGGGAAATAAATATACACCTTCAACAACAATGTTCATGGGACCAGCCCTTCAGTGTGTGGAAACCACAGGTAGAGACAACGTGAGGGTGTCACTTCTGTCCCAACCCTGGGGATGGACCACAGCAGGAAGGAGAGGTTGCCTGTTGGGGACCAGGACACCAACTTCTTCAAATGAGTCAGAGCTGCCATAGCACTGTGAGGTTCCAGGGCCCCTCATCCAACTGCCTCCACCCAGCTGCATCCTCACCTACACAGACAGCTGACCGAAGTGGGCAGTGCTGCCACTGCCCCAGAATGGCTTTGAGGCTCCTGGCTCAGACAACAGTTAAGTCCAACACACTCAGAAGAGTCCCCTGCCTACCCCCATAGCATCTCGGAGCCCAACCCAAGGTGCTGGGTCTTTGTGAGCCAGTTCACAGATGCAATTCCCTCAGTGCTGGAGTGTCTCTAGGGGCTGTGTCACCATCCTCGGTGTAGACCTGAGAGGTGCCCAACATACCTACCCAGAGTCCCTCAGTTGGCCCCAGCTCTGTACTTGATCGCATCCCGCTGGAAGCAACAGAAGTCAAGCTTGGACTCATATCCAACATGGACCTGACAACTCAACCCATCTTCAAAATGCAGAAGAGAATACTGAAAGCATGTAAGAACACTCACTAGGTTTCAGGTAAGAGATGTATCCCTATCCTGCATCACCGACCTGTCTCCCTGATCCAGAGTTGGGGCCTAAAGCCCTGGTAGATGACATCTTGGGTACCACTCCTCCACAGTGGAAAGAAACAGAAGCCCCAAAAGTGAGGGTTGTCAGATGCAGCAGTCCCAAGGTGGGTAATGGAACAGGTATATCCACTCCACAGGTGAGGGGGTGGGCAGGTTTAGGAATCCCACAGGTAGAGGGGTGGATGCATCTGTCCCACAGGTGAGGGGTGGGCAGGTGAGCCATCCCCCAAGTGAGACATAGACAGGTGCAGCAATCCACAAGTGAAGGGTGGACAGGTACAGGTCCACAGGTAAGAAGTAGGCAGATAAAAAAAAATAACACAATGAGATCGTGAAATTTGCAGGCAAATGGATGGAGCTAGAAAAAAATCATCCTGAGTGAAGTAACCCAGACCCAGAAAGACAAGCATGGTATGTACTCGCTCATAAATGGATATTATATGTAAAGCAAAGGGTAACCAGGCTACAACCCACAGCCCCAGAGAAGCTAAGTAACAAGGAGGACCCTAAGAGGGATGCATGGATCACCCTGGGAAGAGGAAATAGATAAGATCTCCTGGGTAAACGGGAGGAGGGGAGGGGGGATGGGAATATGAGGGATCGGGATGGTCGACTTGGGGGAGGGACAGAGAGGGAGAGCAATGAAAGAGATATATTGATAGAGGGAGACATTGTGGGGTTAGGGAGAAACCTGGTGCTAGGGAAACTCCCAGGAATCCACAAGAATGACTCCAGCTAAGACTCCTAGTGATAGTAGAGAGGGTGCCTGGACTGATCTTCTCCTGTAATCAGAATGGTGTCTACCCTAATGGTCATCATAGAACCTTTGTTCAGTAACTGATGAGAGCAGATGCAGAGATCCACAGCCAAGCACTGGGCTGAGCTCTGGGGATCCAGTTGAAGAGAGGGAGGAGGGATTATATGAGCAAGGGGGGGGGGTCAAGATCATGACAGGGAAACCCACAGAGACAGCTGACCTGAGGAGCTCACGGACTCTAGATCGACAGCTAGAGAACCTGTACGGGATCAACTTAGGCCCTCTGCATGTGGGTGACACTTGTGGCTGTCAGTTGTGTTGCTTGGTCTGTTTGTGGGTCACTTGGCCCCTAGCAGTGGGACTGGGACCTGTCCCTGGCACATGAGCTAGCTTTTTGGAATCTATTCCCTATGGTGGGATGCCTTGATGCTGGGGGAGGAGGGAGGAGCTTGGTCCTAACTCAACTTGATATACCATGCTTTGTTGACTCCCATGAGAGGCTTTACCCTTCCTAAATGGAGACAGAGGAGGGGTAGATGGGGAAGGAGGATAGAGGGAAGGTGGGAGGAGGGAATGGGGGAAAAGGAGAGAGGGGAAACTGTGGATGGTATGTAAAATAAATTTTAAAATTTAATATAAAAAATTATTTAAAAAATATATAAAAATTATATTTAAGAATTATATAAAATTATATAAAAATTATATATAAAAAATTATATAAAAAATAAAAAAAGAAGTAGGCAGATGCAGCAATCAGCATCTGTGTGTGGCCTTGCTCTCCCCTGACCCATACCCTTCAAGAAGTTCACAGTGAATCCTAATAGGGTGTCACATGCCTGTAATCCCAGCATTCCGGGTGTGGATACAGAAGGATCTGGAATTCAAAGTCATCCTCCGAAACACGACAAGTTAGAGGCCAACCTGGACTACATGGTTCCCTGAATCACACACACACACACACACACACACACACACACACACACACACACAAGTTCATGTTGAGACTCAGGGGGGAGACAGCATAACTATTATATCCTGATGAATTCAACAAATTCATTACACAGAAGCAGTGGCGTGTGGGATCCTAAGAGGGGTTCATACACTGCTGCGATGCCCAGGTTCCTGCCCATAGATATGGACAAACGGGGAGTGTGAACCAAGAGCCGAAACAGCTGCCCAAGACCAACACCATGGCAATCACGTGTTCTTGGTCCCCCAGCTCTGGAGGGTCCCTGCTTCCAGAGCTGATGCGAGGCTGCAGAATGAGGGCTTTGAGAGGACCCCATTACTGTCTCCACGCAGCATGGTATCCACACATTATACCATGGATGGGCATCTCCAGGGTGGAAGCAGAGCCTGCCCTTCTCCAACACCAAAGGAAACAAGCAACCCTACCCTCACCTGGAATCTCAAGATTCAGCCCATTGCACCTGAGACCCCTACCCATCCCAAACCATCTCAGTGACATGGACTCAGCTACATGACAGGTCCCATCAGGGACACTGATTCTGCACACCTAAGAGGAAGTTTTGCACCTCCGGAAATCACAGGCAGTGTCTGAGCAAAACAAGAGTCAGGCCTGGAGGTAAGGGTGCCAGCCTGGTGGAGCCCCACACCTTGAGAACCTTGTGGAGGCTGGCAACCGTGGAGACCTTCTGGAGAGATGTCTTGGGCGGGTGCTACCACGGCTCCCGTCAGTTTTTCTAGTGCTCTTCAACTTTTGTGGTGAATCTGTAAGCCTAACAGCTTGTTCATCAAGCTTATTTTTTACAGTGGCTGCCATCGAGGATCAAGGCAGGGATTGTGAGGATTCCATGGAGGATCAGGGAACCCAGTAAACTTAAAAGCACACACACACACACACACACACACACACACACACACACACACACACACACATCCAGATTTCACCTCATGTCTGTGCCTGGAAACTTGCTAAGGTTGCATGTTTTTAAATGTTATGCAAATGTCACCACACTGCGCAGGACGCTGCAGCTTCACCCGGTATTTTGTACAAATGAGTCTCATTTGTAACCCTGCCGCTCCAGATGCTGGGAGTGGCTGGGCCTGGACTGAAGCGGTGAATCTCAATGGGTAAATCGCAAACTGCACAGTGCCCTCTACTGGTGAATACATGGACATGCAGGCACAGCGAGCTCTTTCCAGACTGGTGTCCTCCGGGTGGGCCAGGAGCACAGCAGATGGCCTGTTGATACATTCCGATTTACAAAGACACACACAGGGGTCCACCCAAGACACCAGCTCCTATTTCACACACATGTGTGTTCAGAAAGCTGATCTTAGCTTCAACATATTACAGTCTCAAGGTTTTGTGGGTTGTTTTTTTTTTTTTAACTAAAAGTTCTCCTTTTGTTGGTGTACTCTATTTTAATGTGGTGTTACATGGGATATAAACTCCTTTACCTCTCTCAGCTAGCCTGTACCACCGACTTCTAGCCTGGCAAGGTTATCCCCCTCCCTACTCCAATGCTAGTCCTTGCCAACACCAAAAGAAACAAGCTTTTCAAAATGTTTACCGTTTCCGACGACATGACAGACGGGAAACCCCCTCTTGATTTCCGATTCTTCTGAGGCCGGTCTGGCTGTTTTCCACCGTTTGTGTGTTTGTGTGATTTGCCTGACAGTGCCGAGTTACCCTTGCTCCTGTGGCATTACTGTTTTACAAATTAGGATCACTTGCTAAACTCGGGAGGGTAACTTCTTGCACATTCTGTAAACAGCCCCCTCTTCTGTCTCTTTTTTGTCTGTTGTGAAATTCAATGCTGGGGGTGAACCCCAGCCTCGTGCACGCCAGGCAATCGTCCTCCTGCTGAGACGCCCCACGCCAAGCCTTGGCCGATGCTGCTGTTCATGCAGACTTCCCGCTGGAGTCTTTTGTGTCTGATACATTTGAATTCATTCACTGTTTTCCTTGTGGGGTCCTGAACCAAGTCTTACATGGGAGGTCCTTCTCACACAAATCAGCCCCTCTTTCTTCTAACAAGATTGGGTTTTTTTTTATGTGCTCAGCTCTTTCATTCATATTTTTTTTTCCAGACAGGTATGGGCTCTGAGCCTTTATTTCAGTCTCTAATCAAAGGCCCGATGAGCCCAAGTCCTTTTGTTAAGCCATCCGTTCTGTGCCCACATTCAAAATTTCCTGTTAATTATTTACCAGATTCCTGTGGATTCACCCGTGGCACTGTGTGTTCAAGCATTCTAAGCAAGCAAGCTCCGTGGTGCACACATCTGGTAATAGAAGGACTCTGAGTTGGGAGCTGCATCCCAGGCGGTGTGGGTAGAACCGCAGGAAAGTATCGCTGAGGCAGCCCGTGACCCCTCATGGCTCACCTGTCCCTCGGCACAAACTCCCAGGGTCTGTCCCCCATCAGAGCCAGTTTCTGAACAAACTTCACATCCTTTCCGGAGGCAGCAACAACCCAGTCTTGGAGGCATTCATGATGTCTTGGGTGACCACGGCCCTCTTCTTGGCCTTGCCAAGACATATCTCATCCAAGGAACAGTTAAATGGAGTCCCCACATGGCTCCACAGCACTCATGTCTCCTCGCTGCTGCCCTGTTCCAAATCCCTGCTCTGCGGGCCTCCAGCTGCTCCCTCATCCTTGTCCGTGGCCCAGAGACCCCGTTGTCCCACACCACGGACAGTACGGTGGCCTGCATGGTTTGTCCTGTGGAGAAGGAATGACAATATCCCACTGTCCTCTGGCGGTGTCACTGATGTGATGGGCTCCTTCTACCTTTGGGGAAAGGGTCAGAGCATACCTAGGTGGGGCTCAGCATGGGTCTATCCTGCTCACAAGCTGGGAAACGGACAAGCTGGCAGGCTCCGCTCAAGGGCAGTGAGCGAGGAGTTTGGTGATGAATTGGTCGAAGAAGAAAAAAGCCTTTCTCTCCTGCAAACACCTATCAATGAGCAGGTGCTTCGCTGGGAGCCCACGGGCTGAGGTGCCTAAACACAGAGACTAGTGGGGGTAAAACAACCTCGGTAGGTTTTCAGTGAGGTGCTTGTAGAATGGTGGATCCACATTAATTACACATCTCATTTAGTGTAATACAGCTAAACATTATCATTTCAGAGGGGGAAAGTGTTAATACTCTGATCCTGCCCCCTTGGCGCCACCCTGCATCCTGATGTAGAAGCCTCTTCTTAAGGAAAAACTGCCCATTTCTCTCTCTCTCTCTCTTCTCTCCCTCCACTCTTCACAAGGTGTGCACCCGTTGACCCCCCTCTTCTCTCTCTCCTCTCTCTCCACTCCCACGAGGTGTGCACTTTCTCTCTCTCTCTCTCTCTCTCTCTCTCTCTCTCTCTCTCTCTCTCTCCATCTCTCTATTATAATAATCCATTTCTACACAGATGCAGCCTCCGGGTTGTGAATGTCCACCTGCCGCCCCATCACCATGCCCACCAGCCCACCACTGCATCTGCCCAGAATGCCAGCATGGTTCCCTGAACTCGTGGGATACCCTTGGGGCCCCTGCATAATAAATCGTAACAAAAAGGGCTCTGACCTTAGGCAGGAAGGGAGTAGGCACAACCTGGAGAATGTGGCTGGGAGCCGAGTTGGTACATCAGGGAGACAAGGCTGTTTTGGTGTGCACTGATGGGCACACCTGGGTAGGAGCCTGTGTGAGCACCACCTCAGCTCAGTAATGTCAGGTCCAAATTCTGGTGATTAGACAAAAAAAAAAACAGCGTTTCTTAGGAACTTGTGAAGCCAGTTCCCCTCTACTAAAGGAGCCATCTCCTTATCACTGGCAGGAGGGACAAATGGCTGTCTGTGGTGCCCGTTAGCACATGCTGACCTCCAGGCTCCCTCAGCATCACAAGTACATGTTGCACATTTCAGAGTCCTTGCTGGCATCCTGGCTCTTCTCACCCCACACCCCTTACCCTGAGCTTCCCTAGCTCATGGGCTTCTCTTCCCACAGCTTCTTATTGTCCTTATAATCCTTCTGTTCCAGCTACGCTCCCCATTTTGCCCATCTCTCTTAGCTCCTTTGGCCCCTCTTGGTTCTCTCTTTCTCTTCACCTCTCTCTCCTTCTCTCTCTCTCTCTCTCCTTGTCTCTCCCTCTCTCTTTCTTCTCTCATAGCCAAGCCCAATCTACTGACCATGTTCAGTCTACTACTTTCTCTCTCTGCCCTGGAATCTTCCAGGTGCCTCTGGCTGTTCTCTACCTCATATCTACAACAAATACCTTCCCTTAAACCACACCTTGGAGCCACCACGCCAACAGTGTATACAAGTAATATGTGGCATTAATTGTGAATGCGCTCTGCGTTGGGATAGCTAAACAAAGGCATGGTGAGGGCTAGCACGAAGAGAGTGGGCCAGGCAGCCATAATTCCCCTAGCACAGCCGCAGAGGAGTTGAGGGTGCTGTACAGTGCTACCCACCAAGCATAACAGCCACCATCTTCATTAGAACAGGGTGATGACTTGCAAGAGACCCCCAAGATCAAGCCTATTGACTGTTACCATTTCCTCAGAGAAGGGAGAGATGGGAAGGATCATAAGACCCTCACTAGAGATTCCCTCCTGCAGCTGGCCATCTATATATATAATTCTGCCATAACTGCCCCTAGTCTCTCGGTCTCGGGAAGCACTAGACTATAGAGTGTTGTCTTAGCCACTGTTCTATTGCTGTGAAGAGGCACCATGACCAAGGCAACTCTTGTAAAGGAAAGCATTTAATTGGGGGCTTGCTTACAATTTCAGAGGTTAGTCTGTAATCATCATGGTGGGGAACACAGCAGCACACAGGCAGCCATGGTGCTGGAGAAGTAACTGAGAGTCCCATTTCCTGATTCATAGACAGAGAGACACTCTGGGCCTGGCCTGGCCTTTTGAAACCTCAAACCCCATTCCTGATGACACACCTCCTCCAACAAGGCCCCACCTCTGAATCCTTGTATTCCTTTCAAACAGCTCCACTCCCTGATGACTAAGCATTCAAATAGATGAGCCTATGGGGGCCATTCTCGTTCAGACCACCACAAGTATAGAAGGTTAACTGAAGGCGATGTCTCTATCTGTGCCTCTGTGGGGAAGTTGTCATCTATACTGGGGGGTGAGACTTTCCAGTGGTGCAGTGCTTTGGGGACACCCACACTTTTGTAAGTAACCCCTCAGCCATGGTCTGTAAGGAAACCCAATAAACTCAGCCATTCCTCAGGCTGGACGTGCACTTTGGCTCATCAGAAGAGCCCTATAAGAAGCGGGTAGCTGGGCTGGAGAGATGGCTCAGAGGTTAAGAGCACTGACTGCTCTTCCAGAGGTCCTGAGTTCAATTCCCAGCAACCACATGGTGGCTCACAACCATCTGTAATGAGATCTGGTGCCCCCTTCTGGCCTGCAGTCATACATGCTGTATACATAATAAATAAATAAATCTTTTAAAAAAAAAAAGAAGAAGAAGAAGCGGGTAGCTGTTAAGTTTACATCTAGCTAGGGAAAAAGATCCTGTAACAAGAGGGAGGCCAGCCTCCAGGTCCTTAGCTGGGGGGTCATCTATGCAAACAATGAGGAGGCAGGAACTGGGGATGGGTCAGGGACACGGTGAATTGCTTCTGAGGCAAGGTGCAGACGAGCTGCAGAAAGCCAAGTGTTGAGGGACTATCAGTAGCAGCCCATGAATGGCCCAGTCTCCTCAGAGGGCTCCATGGAGTCCTAGGAAAGGCATCTCAATCCCAAAGAACTACTTACCCATGAGGAGACAGATGTACCCACCAAATGGATTCTTTAACCCCAGATGGAAACATGTAACCACACAGAATTGCCCCAAACTCCATAAGGAAGGTTGGGGCTAGGCACCATGCCCCTCACTGCCCTGCACCCTCCACAGATCTCCCTGTCCCTAAGCACCCCTCAACAGTCAGCCAGTAGATGCTGAGGTGAGGGTGACTCCTTAGTCCCCATGCCTGCCCAGAGGTGTCAATCCAAAAGAGGTGTCAACTCAAAAGCCCCTTGTAGCTTCCACCAAGCTACTGCCCTGGTCTACGAAGCTACATCGCCACACTTCCAAGGAAGAACTCAATGCCATTCCAGATGTTTGGGAGAGAAGCTCCCTCCTCCTTACTGATGGCCAGTACCTTGATCACAGAAGGGCAATTGTCTCCCAGAATAAGCCAAGCAAAAATGTCCACTGTCTTTGGGCAGGCCGGATGGGCTGGCCTCCTGCCCTTCAGATTCTCAGAGCTTGGGTCTATCTTCACAGAGACCTCTCCATCCCCTTCTGTCGGGGTCTCACAATGTCTGCAGCAGGGACAGGGGCTGTGCTGAAACTCACACACAGCAGAACCCAAGGCTTGGGTCATGAGTGTCTTGATGCCCCTGTTCATTTGAGCACCCTGTCTGGGAGATGTCAATTCCTGGTACCCACAGAGAAAAGTCTACACTGGAGGATCATGAGGGGGCCCTACCATCAGGAAGGGTAGGGCATGGCCCTTCAGTCAGGGGTGCAGCTGGCTAGGCTTCCTAGAAAGCCTCAGAGACACACCTCACACATTAGGTTCATCTTCTTGGGCTATTTTTAAAGCCTGATAATGAGAAATAAATTTATTTTCCTTGCAAGAGCAGTTTGTCTTCCACATGCTTCTAACAGCTGTTTGACATTTATTCACTATCCAGTGAAACTTCTAATTAATCTAGGTTTCCTTTTTAAACAGAAAAACTAGAGAAATGGAAAGGGTTTGATTGCCATCCTAGCATCAAGAGAAGAGGGGGGTCGAGGGGTGCACACCTTGTGAGAGTGGAGGGAGAGGAGAGAGAGAGAGAAATGGGCAGTTTTCCCTTAAGAAGAGGCTTCTACATCAGGACGCAGGGTGGCGCCAAGGGGCGGGATCAGAATATTAACACTTTTCCCCTCTGAAATGATAATGTTTAGCTATATTACACTAAATGGAGGTGGGTGCTAGAGCCTGCAGACCCTCTCTCCCTGGGTCTCAGTCACTCACCATAATTACCCCAGGCACCAGCCAGTTTCAGGGTGAGGGATGCTCTGCTATGTAGGTGTTCTTCTGAATCTTGTTTCTGGATGAGGGCTACTGGGACAGCCACTGGGACAAAGCCCCAAATAAACCTGGGTAGGATCCCTGCCAAGAATAGACCCTTGCTTAACGGTTGTGTCAAGGGGAGATTGAATGACCCTCATGCCAGGAATGGCCACTCATATATCAGAAAATCAGGGCCCCAAAGGAAGGACACACTGTGAGCACTCACACAGTCCGCTACAGACCTGCAGAGACCCCCTGACACCATATGACTGAGCCAGACAGAGATCAGAAACGAGCTGGGTCCCCTAAGCTCATATCCCACATGGCAGTGCAGAGACCATCAGCCCCACAGCAGTGTCTGGAGAGTGTGAACTCATCTCAGAAACAGCAACCAAACCTCTCTGTGGATATGAGGGTACCAGTGTGTCACTTCACCCCATGGAGTCCGAGTTTCCCACATTCTTGGACAAAGCAATCCATCGCCTGTAGATGCGGTCATTTAATAACTGAGTTGAGCACAGTGATGCCAAGCTTCCCTCATGGATACGTGTGCTCTGGGGGAAATGCTCCTGCCCCATATGCTGTCAGCACCCTTGATATCATGCTGACCGACCCAGACCTGGATCCTTGGCTTTAGTGTCAAAAGGGTACTGCAAAGCAAGAGTGTTGGAGACATTATTCCAAGTACAGCCAGGGGGCGCCACACATCACCTTACCCCTCCCCCTGCCTTAGGCTGGAAGAAGGCTAATTAAAATGCACAGGACTCACTGGAGTTTATTGGAAAGGGATCTGCTATCTGTTAATTTACCGTCCTTGCCTCATCGGGGACATTTTCTGTGCTCTTACAGACAGTCAGAGAAGATTTCCTGCCAAGGGCAGCCTTGACCCCTTTGACAGTGTCTCCCAGGCAAGACTCCTAAATGGAGTAATTAGCACTGGAAATCACAAGCCCCCGCCCACCGCACTGAGTGGAAATGGAAGCATCTGCTCTGAGGCATCTTCACATGCCGCTGAGACGAATCTGGCTCTTCGCATCCCTAACCTTTCACCGTGCATCCCCCCCACTCCAAGCACCAGAGACGCGAGTGCAGCACGTTTGTCTCAGCTTGATAAATGAGCTGTCCGTCTGGACTTCTGATTGTCTGACCTTTATTCAACTAAAAGCCCAGGGCTCCTGGTGTTAAGTGGATGCCACCGCAGGATAAAAGTGATCCTAGAATCGGGTTCCTCGGCATCGTCTTAGGTCATGTGATGGGAAATCTGCTTAGAAGGCTTGACTCAAGGGTGAGTTTAAACAAAGCTCACGGCAAACCATCATCTCCCTAGAACAACCATGCACTGCAGGACTGCACTACCCACCTCATTGGGGAAGCCAGTCTTCAGAGGTTAACAGCATCCCACGGGTCACAAAGGAAAACTCCATACAATCCTATTACCCAAGCAAGAATATGGCAGGTGCCAGCACTTCCACCCTAGAGTGGCTCCACTCATGAAGAAGCCAGAATTTAAAAAAATCTATGCAGCAAAAGAGCCAAGAATGTATAGAAGTTCCTGATGTAGAACTTGCCACACCACGATCAGTATGTGATGTCCAGTCTGAGATGATATGAAATCATGGCAGGAGGCAAGCTGGCTGCAAGGCTCTGCCCACAGATCACGACCATGAAGACTGGGAAATCAATCAGATGACACTAAGGACTCAGGACAGTTAGCCAGCACACAGAATCCAAGAGGATCAACCTCAACCTCATCTCTTTCCTGGCTGAGAAAGCAAGTCCAAGCCTGCAGTTTCCCAGACATCTCCACCCCCTGGTTCTGTCTGCAGGAAATGCAGGGAATGCATTGCTGGTCGAAAGTACCAAGACTAGAGCCCAAGGTGGGAAGCAGCTGGGGATGTAGAAGGGGAGCTGTGGTAGCATGAGGGCCCCAAGAGAAGTAAGCCCTGAAATGAATGCTGCCCTGCCCATGGCCACAGCACACACACACACACACACACACACACACACACACACACACACAC
>CABHPP010101128.1:28594-47287 GCA_902168425.1 Peromyscus attwateri | reverse complement strand
ATCAGTGGATGGGTGGATGAGTAGATGTATGAATGTATGGATAGATGGATCAGTGAATGAGTAGATGAGTGGATGGATGGATGGATGGATGGATGGATAATGGATGGATAGATGGATCAGTAGATGGGTGGATGAGTAGATGGATGGATGGATGGATGGATGGATGGATGGACAGATGGATCAGTGGATGGGTAGATGAGTAGATGGATGGATGAAGGGTGGGTGGGTGTCAGGAAGAACTACCCAGACTGAGAGCAATAAGGGCAATGTAATAAAAGAGAGAAGCAGGGCTTCAACTCTATAGAACCTTGTCAGCCATACTGAACATTCCAATTTATTCCAACGACAGAAGGTCCTGGGCCTGCGGAAGGTCTGAGACTGGGGCAGGAACCCACGACCCTGAGATTAGAGTCTCATGCTCTATCGACTGAGCTAGTGGCGCACGCCTTTAATGCCAGCACTCGGGAGGCAGAGGCAGGTGGATCTCTGTGAGTCCAAGGCCAGCCTGGGCTACAAAGCAAGTTCCAAAACAGCCGGGGCTACACAGAGAAACCCTGTCTCAAAAAACAAAAAACAAAAAAACAAAAACAAAAAAACAAAAAAAAAAGATAACAGAGGAGGAGAAAAACAGTAAACTTGAAGACAAAGAGATGGAAATTACTCAAAGCTCAGAAAATATTCAGTCTGGGGGTTTGAGAGATGGCTCAGAGCTTAAGAACATTGGCTGATCTTCCACAGGTCCTAAGTTCAATTCCCAGCAACCACACAGTGACTCACAACCATCTGTAATGAGATCTGGTGCCTTCTTCTGGCATGCAGGCATACATACACACATGCAGGCAGAACAATGTATACTAAATAAATAAATTTTAAAAAGAGAAAGAGACTCTTAAAAAAAGAAAAGAAAGAAAGAAAATATTCAGTCTGAACAACAGAGAGAAAATGGGCTTTGGGAAGGGGAATGGACAGAACCTCAAGAGGCTGTGTGACCATCACTAGAGATCCAAGTGTATGTTGTCTGAGTCCAGGAGGAGGGAAGGTGAGAGCTGAAGAAGCGTTCAGAAAGAAGACACAAAACAAACACCCAAACTGATAAACCGCCAACACCCCGGAGCACACCGCAGCGGGTCCTGGAGAACCAGAAAACTTGGGGTGTGAACCGCACCTTGTCTAGCGGAAAACAGACAACCGTGGCTGCTCAGACACACTGTGGGACTCCACAGAAGCGGCTGAAAGCAAAGCCTGTCACCCACCCACCGGTCGGTGACTTAGGGTAGGGTCTCAGTGAAGGGCACAGAGGGTCAGAAGCAGACCTTGCCGAGAGGACAGCGGCTGGAGGAGGCCCCTGGAACCTGAAGGAACAGGAGATGAGCTTCTGAGCAAGGTGGAGAGTAAGGATGTGGGGTAAGATGACAGGCAAGGCTTCTGGGGAATTTTCTAAACTGTGAGCTGAAGTAACAATTATCACGTTGTTACCACCTTGTCTCCAAGCTTCTCACAGTACGGGAGAGGTATTTAAATCAGCATTCAGGGCTTTAGACTCTGGGTAGGTTTTCTGTAATTCACCTCAAAAAATAGACACCAAAGTGACGAGAGGGTAAATACTAAAATATACATTGAAGTCACTGGGGAGGCAGAGGCAGGAGAATCTGAGTTCAAGGCCAGCCTGGTCTACATAGTGAGTTCTAAGACAGCCAGGGCTACATAATGAGACCCTGTCTCAAACAAACAAGTCAATCCCCAGTTTCCTTAATAACACAGCTTTGGCTACCAACTGGACCTTCCTGCACCACGAAGTCAAAGGGACAGCACTAAGAGGAACCACCAGAGCACGCGGACACAGGCTGGGTGTGGCTCACCTGGGGGGGTGCTGGCCTAGCATACATGAAGCCCTGGCTTCCATCTCCAGCACCCCAACAAAGCAGGGGTGCTCAGGAGACAGAGGCGGGAGGATCAGAAATTCAAGGTCATCCTTGGCTACATAGTGAATCCAAGGCTAGCCTGGGCTATATAAGACCCTTTCTCAAAAGGGAGGGGAGGGGAGGGGAGGGAAAATGCAAACATGTCCAGTGCCGGGCCTGATGGAGCCCAAGGCACATTCCTGCACACACACTCAGGTCTCCTCTGTTGTGACAGGGCAGAGACTCAGTTCTTTGACAAAAAGAAAAAAAAAAAAACAAAACAAAACATCCCCCAACGGTGTAAAACTCACACTTAGGGATGCAGCAGCCTCCACGGTCATGTACTATATTTAGAGATGACACTCCCCTGCTCCGATAAAAACAGCATTAGCAGTAACATGAGGCAAACTGAGCCCAGCCTGCCCCCAGGAGGAGAGGACTGGGGGCTGTGCCTTCGATCATGCCGACCCCCAGACACCCTGAGGCGCGAGACCCCTACATCTACCTCCACTGTTTCAACTATTCTGCTGTTTCTGCTGTTGCAAGGGGACAGTGTGGAAAGACAGGAGGGACATTAAACTCAAGCATGGAAGGAAATGTCTGTGCCCCACAGCCCTTCCTGACCAGGTCCCCACTGCACGTGGGAGAGGGCACCAGGGTGTGGCTCAGTGGCATGCATGTACTTAGCATGTGTGCAGGACAGCCTGGTTACGTCTTCAGGGCAAGTCACATATGGAGGTGACAGGGGGCACACACAGAGAGACTGGTGTCCAGCAAGGTTGTACACACACACACACGCACGCACGCACACACACACACACGGGTAGTGGGGAGTACAGGGGGCACACACAGAGAGACTGGTCTCCAGCAAGGTTGTATACACACACACACACACACACACACACACACACACACACACACGGGTAGTGGGGAGTACAGGGGGCACACACACAGAGACTGGTCTCCAGCAAGGTTGTACACACACACACACATACACACACACACACATACACACACATACACACACACACACACACACACACACACGGGTAGGGGGGAATACAGGGGCACACACACAGAGATTGGTTTCCAGAAAAGTTTCTTGACTCAGCACTGGCTGACACATGGAGCTGTCCTGGCACTATGGGACCTGAGCAACATTTCTGGCCTCCCTCTACCAGGAACTAGCAGCATCCACCTACAGACATGTTAAAAACATGCAGACATTGCCAACTGTCCCCTGAGAGCAACTAATCCCAGACTGATGTGCCCAAAGCTTTTCAGCAGAAGTGGGCACTTGTTAAAGCACAAACAACAGGCTGCTGCTGTGGCTCAGGCCTGCCATCCCAGCTTGGGAGGCTGAGGCAGGAGGATGGCTAGTTCAAGGCCTGCCTGGGCTACAAAGAGATCAAAGCCAGACTGGATTAACTCAATGAGACCCTATCTCAAAACAAAAACTACAAAAGCAAGTTGAGCCGGTGGTGGCCCACACCTTTAATCCCAGCTCTCAGGAGGCAGAGGCAGGTGGATCTCTGAGTTCGAGGCCAGCCTGGTCTACAGAGCAAGTTCCAGGACAGCCAGGGCTACACAGAGAGACCCTGTCCTGAAAAAACAAAAAACCAAAACTGAAACAAAACAAGAATAAGTGTCCTTAATGGCTGAACCATCTCTCCAGCTCACCAAGGAGCCCTGGCCACACTTAGCCTTTAAAGGTGGGTGCTGGGGACTTGAACTCAGGACCTCATGCTTCTTTCACTTAGCACAGTGTCTTCCATGTCACCCATGCAGTAACATGTATCAGCGTTGTCAGGGCTCGGTAATATTGCATGTTATATGCACACCATGTTGTTTATCCATTCATCTGCTAATGACAGCAGAGCTACTTTTACCCTTTAGCTGTTGGGAACAACGGCACTTTGGGCCCAGTATCTATCCGTCTCTCTTTAAAAGGAGTCTTTGAGGTGCTTAAAGTTTTCAGTACCCAGAAATTGAATTGAAAACAAAGATTTAAATTCCTGGATCACATGGAGGACCAGCTGCTCCCCCGCCCCGATGGCTGTGCGGCTTTCTAGTCCCATGCAAAGAACAGGGTCCCAGTTTTGCAACATCCTCTCCAACAATGACCATTTTCTATTTTTAGGCTAATGGCCATTACCAGTGAGTGTGAAGTGGCATCTTGTTGTGGACTTGATTTGCATTTTGCTAGCGATTACTGACCTTGGACACTGTTTCATGGGCCATCTGCATGTCTTCTCAGGAGAAATGTCTATTCAAGCTCCTTTCCTGCTTGTTTTTGGTTTTAGTTTTGCAGAGCTGGGGGTGGAAGCCAGGGCCTTGTGAGTGCCCAATCATCCAGCTACAATGTTTTTTATTTTTATTTTTATTTTTTTGAGATAGGGTCTCACTCTGTAGACCAGGCTGGCCTTGAACTCAGAGATCCACCTGTATCTGCCTCCCAAGTGTGCACCATCACAGCCCTGCTAAAAAGTATTAATTTTTATTACGTTTCTGTGTGTCTATGTCCAGTGCGTGTGGATGCCCAGGGAGGGTGGGAGAGTGTCATTCCCCTGGGAGATGAAGTGCCAGGCTGTCGGAGCCGCCTGGTGTGGGGGCTGGGGACAGATCACTGGCAAGAGCAGCCGGTGCTTTCGACCGCTGAGTCGTCTCTCCAGTCCTGCATGCTCATTTTCTTGGTTTTGTTTTGAGACAGGGTCTAACTATGTTGCCCTGGACGGCCTAGAACTCACAGAGATCCTCCTGCCTCTGCCTCCTGAGTGCTGGCATTAAAGCTGGGGGCCACCATGCCTCATACCCGGCTGCACGCCTGCTTTAATCTGTTGTTGAATCATGTACGTTCTGTCTAGCTGGGCACAGTGGCCCACGTCTGTAACACCAGCACACAGCGAAGGCTGGAGGATAAAAAATTCAAAGTCAGCCTAGACAACCCAGTGAGTGCCACAGCACACACGTGGAGGTCAGGAGACAGTGTGCACAGGTCAGTTCTCTCCTTCCGCCATGTGGGTCCTTCCCGGGGGCAAAGTCTTCAGGCTCGTCGGCAAGCGCCTTCACCTGCTGGGCCATCTCAGGGGCCCCAGCTGCGTTTCTGCTTTTAGTTTACTTTCCTAATATTTTATTTTTATCGATTTATTTATTTTGTGTGTATGGGTGTTTTGCCTGTATGCATGTGTGTGACTTTAGTAGGGACTGCTGAGGCGTTTTCTGGAGGGCCTGTCCATGTTATATCCGCTTGACTCAGGAAACTGTGGTCTGGATGTTGCTGATTCTGCCATGCAACATGTCGGGGACCTACTGCTCTGTGGATCTGGGGAAACTGGGGGCCTCCAGGCAAATGTCTGCAGCAGGGGTGTGATCCCAGCACCCTCATCCAGCCCTGGCAGACACATCATCACACAACCAGATAGAACCCCAGGCGGCCTGGCACATCCAGCCTGCTGTGAGGAGTGATTTTGCTGCCTGTGAGGCTGGCTCCTTTGGAGCTCATGAGGACACCGGCTGCAGCGGTGACTCACCCTGCCAGCCTCCTGGGACAGCCTCAGAGGGACAGTTTCCTTTGTCCTCCTAGCAGCCCCCCAAAGTACAAGAGAACATAGCATCAGATTTACAGAAAGGGAAACTGAGGCCAGTCTCCTGTGTAAAATGGTGAGTTAGCAACAGAGACCCTCTGACTGAACTATGGATTGCAATCCAGGATGAACTGGTTTACCTCAGCCTCCATCTTCCAGTAACGCCTCAGGACTGGCTCTCCCACTTCCAGAACCCACCCTTTTCTATTTCAAGGCTCTGTTCAGAAGCTGGACTGGAGAGCAGAGTGCCTGTGGCTAGTGAAGCCAGAGCTTCTGTACCCCAATGTACTGGGGGCTCCCAAGCCTCACCAGGCCTGGGTCCCCAGTGTCTAACTGCACGCTCTTTTTACTTGTAGCTCAGGCTGGCCTTGAACCCCTGTTCCTCCTGTGTCTCTCTCCCAAGTGCTGGGACGAAAGGCTTGCACCCACGTGGTGGCTCCTGACCATCGTAACTCCAGGTCCAAGGGAGCCAACCTTCTGGCTTTCCATGGGCACGTGGTGCACAGACATACATGCAGGCAAAACACCCACACACATAAAATGAAATAAATAAATCTTTGAAAACGTAAAAATAAATAAACAAAAAGGCACACCTTTAATTCTGGTATTCTGGAAGTGGAGACAGACAGATCTCTGAGTTCAAGGCAGCCAGAGCCACATGGTAAGACCCTCTCTTAAAAATGAGTTAATTAATTAACTAACAGTAAGATAAAAAAAAAAAAAGGCCATAAAAATATGCAGCTGAAGTACCATGAAGTACCTCCGAGGCTGGAGAGTCATCTGTGGAAAGGTTTACACTCGAAGATGGGGCCACTGTGGAGCCCCATCTCCTCCAGAACCACCCACCGCCACACCCGGTGACAAGCCGAAGTGTTGTGGGTTTACACATCGGCCTCACGATCCCACTGGAGCCAGTAAACCCCATGACTTCAGCTGTGGCTGCCCCACTTCCTCAGGTGTCCATGGCCAGCCGAACAGGGCTCATCCGGCTGGCGGAATAACCGCCCCAGTCTCCACAGAGCCTGAAGCAAAGCCTCACTGTCCACAGGTTTCTGAGGAAGGGCCATTATGGTTGGGCAGACGTCTGTGTGTGGACGTCTCCGGTATCCCCTCCCTACCCTGTGCTGACAGGGAGAGACAGTACCACCATGTGCTCAGGCCATTGGCCTGGCCCTTGGAAGCTTCCCCAAGCAGAGTGAACTGTTACCAGAGCAGAGACTTCCCACAGCTAGAGAAGGACCGCAGGGGATGCTGGGAGTGCCCGGGACCGCCCTGCCAGGGCTTGGGCACTTTTAGTACACCTGGTAGATGAGGGGTCACAGCTCAGTCCTTCCTCTGGGTATTGCCCTTGGCTAAAGGGAAGAGCCTGGCCCATGGTTATCCCTTCTCCCTGGGGACAGCCTGTGCTCTGTGACTGGCCAGTGAGGAGGTATAAAGACCTGGCCCCCATCTCAATATGGGACAACTCTCAGGATTGGCCTGGGTCAACTGAGGCCTTCTACTGTGGCTTCTGCTTCAACACAATCCAATCTCACTAGGTCCTATGAGCAACTTCCTGTAGCTAAACCTCCTGTATCCAAACCTTCTTCACCCAAAGTCCAGCTAAGACCTTCTTCCCCCACCCCCACTCTCCCAGGCAGGGTTTCTCTGTGTAGCCCTGGCTATCCTGGAACTCGCTCTACAGACCAGGGTGGCCCTGAACTCACAAACATCTGCCTGCCTCTGTCTTCCAAGTGCTGGGATTAAAGATGTGTGCCACCAGGCACTGGCTCAGCTAAGACCTTAACATTTTAGTATCTGTACACTGGTGACTAGCTTTAACAGTGAGGTTGGAGGGGACAAACCACCACACAGGGGATGTGCCCCGTCCTGAGACCCCTCCAAACACCAATCCTGCCCTTCCTGGCCAGTTACCACCTCCCTACTGTTTTCTCATCTGCAGAGCAGGGACGGTGGCTGTGGGAAGTCGTGGAAGATGCCTCATCGCACCTTTCTCCCCCACTGTGACAACCATGATCCTTATTTTGAGAAAAGGGGAGCAGCCAAAGACAGTGCCCCACATTGCTCCCTGCTTTCTGGTCCCTGTCCCTCCATGCTCTGCCTTTTTCCACAAAACAAAAGATGTTTCCTCTGTCCCCCATTAGAGACACTGTCCTTTCTCCCATGTAAAAGAAAAAGGGACCAGGATGGTGTTTTAGGCCTTAAACCACATCCAGACACACACACACACACACACACACACACACACACACACACACACACACCCCTCATGTTTTGCCCAAGGAGGCCAAAAGAGGGCATCAGATCCCTGGGAACTTAAGTAAGGGACTGTTCTGAGCCACTCTGTGGGTGCTGAAGATCAAAAGTAACAAGTACTCTAAGCCGTGGAGACACCTCTGCAGCCTCCTTTTATTTTTAAGACAGTGTTAGGGTGGCTTAGTTAGGGTGTCTATTGCTGTGGAGAGACACCATGATCACAGCAACTCTTATAAGGGAAAACATTGAATTCAGGTGGCTTACAGTTTCAGAGGTTCAGTCCATTATCATCATGGCAGGACATGGCATCGTGCAGGCAGACATGGTGCTGGAGAAGGAGCTGAGAGTCCTACATCTTGATCCACAGGCAACAGGAAGTAAACTGTGTCTACACTGAGTGTGGCTTGAGCGTAGGAGACCTCAAAGCCCGCCTCCACAGTGACACACTTCCTTCAACAAGGCCACACCTACTCCAACGAAGTCAGACCTCCTAATAATGCCACTTCCTATGCGCTTATGAGGTCAATTACATTCAAACTCCCACACGAGGTCACAGCTAAAGTGATCAGAAGGCACAGACAGCTCCCCCAGCCTCTCCCGACAGGGTCTCCCCCATCTAGAGCACCCTGCACCCAGGAGGTACAGAGAGCTCCCCCAGCCTCTCCCAACAGGGTCTCCCCCATCTAGAGCACCCTGCGCTCAGGAGGTACATCTGTCACAAGTGACAACCCCCCATGGAGGCATCATCACTTTCCACACTCACAGTCTGCTGGGGTTCACACTTGGCGCTGCAGAGTCTACAGGTTTTGACAGGTGTGATGACGAGGAGTGTCTGCTATTACAGGACCACACAGAGTAGCTGTCTTGCTCTGAAAGGTCTGTCCATCCAGCCCGTTCCTGTTAAGCTCCTGGCACCACCGATCCCTCTAGTGTCTGCAGACTTTCCCTTCCCTTGGCCCTCACACAGCCACGGAGCCTTCCCAGTGGATCTCTAACTCTGTAAAATGCATTTGAGCTTCAGCCTTGCCCTTTCAAGCCTTAATGGCTCAAGTCTTTGAGTGCTAAATAATTGTCTGGACAAACTGCCCACTACTCGCTAACTTCTTAAGGGCATCCTGATGGCTTCTAAGTCCTGGCACTTCCTTGACATTTGTAACCCACCACAGCGTATTAAGGCCCCAGGAGTTCTTCTGTAAAGAAAACTCTTAACTGGGTGTGGCAGCCCATGCCTGTAATCCCAGCCCCTGAGAGACAGAAGCAGGAGGAGGGGAGTTTGAGGCCAACCTGGGCTACATGAGGCTTTGTTTCAAAAGTAAAGGAGGGGTTGGTGAGTGGCTCAGCAGGTAGCGGCACCAGCTAACACACATCTGCCGACCTGGGTTCAAATCTCTCGGACCCCCGTGGTGAAAAAGAGAAGTAACTCTGTCCTCTGACCCCCACCTGGATGCCATGGCGGGTATGTGCACATGCATACAAATAAATTCAATGTAATTTTAAAAAGCGATAAAGCTTTTATATTTAAAAAAAAAAAAAGACAGGAAGACAGGCATGGGCTTGGACATTACCTCAATTGGTAGAGTCTCGCCCAGCATGCATGAGGTCCCAGATTCTGTCCTGAGCACCAGAGAAGCTGGGTGTGGAGATGCACGCCTGTGCACACTGGAGGAGCCAGGAGCAGGAAGATCGGATGTTCAAGGTCATCTTTGGCTACACAGTGAGTTGGAAGCTAGTCTGGGATACATGAGACCCCGTTTCAACAAAAAAGAACAAAACCCCCTCACATAAATGTTCCCTGAGTGTTGCCAAGGGGGTACAGCCCTTGAGGGAGGCCCCCACACCTCAAGCAACTTCAGCCTCCGCTGCCACGGCCTTGTGCAGCAGCGAGTGGTCAGAGCGGCCTGGGAGCTGGACAGTGGGGGAACAGGGAGAGAAGGGGCTGGAGAAGAGACTCTAGGGAAGGCCCCACCCTGTTTCTCCTGCTCACACCCATCTCCCAGGCAGGCTGGCTCTGCCCTGCATTCCCTCCTCAGTATCTCAAGACTTGATTCCTGTGAGTCTGGCTTGAAGCCCCTGGCAGCTGCCAGCCATTCTCAGCATCCAGGACCCTATTGTTGGTCCAGCCCAGCCCACTGGGCTCGACAAGCGGCCTTGTGCCCAGGGGAGAGGAGGCACCAACCATGCACCTGAGCATGGGAACATGGGAACAGGGTAGAGGTGAGGCTGGGACCCCGTGACACAGGGAGGATCCATCAGAGGAGCCCGCCAAATAGGGCAGGTGAGATGGTAACCAGTCACCCAATACCCAGATCGGGCAGGGCAGGGGGGCTGGAGCCTGATGGGGCCGGCGATAGGAAGACACCAGATACCCTGCTGGAGGAAGGGGGGGGACGGCAGGAGGAAAAGGCCTCGGCACAGTCTGGCACTGGAATCACACACTCCTGAGGGACTGTGGCTGGAAGCCTGAGGCCCCTCTGTGGCTCAATCTACCCATCTGCAACTGGAAATTGAGGCCTGGGGCTGTAGCTCAGTGGGAGAGCACTTGCCCAGCATCCTGGGCTCTGGGTTGTATCCCAGCACTGTAAAATAAATAAATGAATGAATGAATGAATGAATGAATGAATGAATAAATAAATAAATAAATAAATAAATAAATAAATAAATAAAACAAGGCCAACCAAGCAGCCAGAGGACTGTAAACTGTGAAGGAACCCAGCGCAGCGCCCAGCACGAGGCTGTCATTGGGAAGCGGGGCTGCAGAGGCTCTGCAGGGGAACCGGGGTGCTGGGCAGAAGCACCAGGTAACAAGGACAGAGCGTGTCCTTCACTACTGAACAGCCAGCACTCAGGCCACGCTCAATACTGACTCATTCAGCATCTGGTACAGTGAGCACACAGCTGGGAGCAAGCAGCCTCCGGCCTGGAAGGACACACTAGGCAGAGCACTCCACCAACCAAGCCACACCCCCACCTTACATTTTAAGACAGGGTCTTGTATAGCCCACACAGGCCTGGACTCGCTCTGCAGACCAAGCTGACCTGGAACTCGCTCTGTAGTAGAGGAGGACCTTGAACTCCCGACCCTCCTATTTCCATCTCCCAAGCAGGAATCTGGCTTGTTTGCTCATTTATTTATATATTTATGTGTTTTTTTGTTAATTGTTTTTTTCCAGACAGAGTTTCTCTGTGTAGCCCTGGCTGTTCTGGAACTCACTCTGTAGACCAGGCTGTCCTAGAACTCACAGAGATCCACCTGTCTCTGTCTCCCGAGTGCCGAGACTAAAGGCGTGGGCCACTGTGCTGGCTGGGGCCTTTCTTTTTTACAGGGCTTGGGTTTCATTCTGAGTGGCAGGGAAGTCACTAAGGAGTTGCAGAGAGCAGGGATGCGTTCCTCAGCTCAGGAGGAGCCGGCAGTCCTGAGGTAGCAGCCCAGAAGCATCTGGTGGAGGCTGAGAGGAGGTGGGGCAGGGTGTGGATTCTGGGGGTCCTGAAGGCGGAGCTGAGATATTTCCTGCAGCTGGCAGCACCAGGGGACAGATGGACCCAGCTACCAACTCAGAGAGAGGACAGAGGACCCTGCTGGACAGCACTGTGGCGCTGCAGCCAACAGAGCCCAGGCTGTGGACTGTTCAGACAAGGCAGATGGCTCACCAAGGTGCGAGAGGAGGCAGAAGACACAGGAGGGGACCCAGGGTCTCAGCCAATCACAGAGCACAGGCCTGATCTGGGTCTTCTGTTCCCTTCTTTTGATTGTTGTTTTGAGACAGGGTCTCATGTAGCCCAGGCTACCCTCAAACTTAATTCCTTATTCTCCTGCCTCCACATCCTAGGTGCTGGGATTATAGGTGTTGACCACTATACCCAGCTCTTAAACTAGAAGAGAGGTGGTGAAGGGGGAGGGGAGGAGAATGAAGAGGAACAGAGGAGAGGAGGGAGAGGAGAGGGGAGGAGGGAGAGGAGGAGGAGGAGGATCCATCTGAGGCAACAGGAAACGGGAGTCCTGAATGACAACTGATGACACTAATGAATTGTTCCTTCTTAGGTATAATAAATAGTAGGCGATTCAGCCAGACAAAGTCTCTTGGGATGAAGGTATAGCTCACTGGTAAAGCCCTTTCCTAGCCCTGGGCTCTGTCTCCAGTGCTACAGAAAAAAAAGGAGGAGGAGGAAAAGGAGGGAACGAAGAAGAAAAACAGAGAGAATTGCCCAGAGGAAGTCCTTATCTTGGGCGGACAACATGGTTCAGTGTGTAAAGGTGCTTGCTGCCAAGGCTGATGACCTGAGTTTGATCCCTGAAACCGACATGGTAGGAGAGAACTGACTCCAGCAAGTTGTTCTCTGACCCCCACATAAGTGTGTGTGTGTGTGTGTGTGTGTGTGTGTGTGTGTGTGTGTGTATGCGCGCGCGCGCGCGAGTGTATGTGCTCAACATGCATGCACACACAAATGAAATTTAAAATACTTAGTAGCAAAATATTTTTCAAATTATTTATTTGTAGCAGGTAGGTGGTGGCGCATGCCTTTAGTCCCAGCACTTGGGAGGCAGAGGCAGGTGGGTCTCTGAGTTCAAGGCCAGCCTGGTCTACAGAGTGAGTTCCAGGACAGCCAAAGCTACACAAAGAAACACTATCTTGAAAAAAAAAAAAAAAAAAAAAAAAAAAACCAAAAATTTAAAATATTATTTACTTGTTTATTTCTTTTCATTTCATTTGTATATGTGTGTCTTTGTGTGAGTTCATGTGTACTACATGTATTCAGTGCCCTTGGAGGCCAGAAGAAGGCATGGGATCTGCTGAATTTGGGGATACAGATGTCTGTGAGCTGCCATATAGGTGCTGGGAACCGAACCTGGGTCCCCTGCAAGAGCAGCCAGTGTTCTTAACTACTCAGCCATTTCTCCAGCCTCATTTAAGAAACTCCTTGCTGGGCGGTGGTGGCGCACGCCTTTAATCCCAGCACTCGGGAGGCAGAGGCATGTGGATCTCTGTGAGTTCGAGGCCAGCCTGGTCTCCAAAGCGAGTTCCAGGAAAGGCACAAAGCTACACAGAGAAACCCAAAAACGAAAAACCAAAAAAAAAAAAAAAGAAACTCCTTAAGCCCAGGCATGGTGGTGCACGCCTTTAATCCCAGCGCTCAGGAGGCAGAAGCAGGTGGATCTTTGTGAGTTTGAGGCCAGCCTGGTCTACAGAGTAAGATCCGGGACAATCAAAGCTACATAGTGAGACCCTGTCTCAAAAAACAAAGAAACAAACTTCAAAGCCCTTATTTTAGAGATGTGTCCTGAGATTTGGTTTGAATGATCGAATTATTGGAGAAGGCAGGCAAGGGAGAGGTAGACATAAATACCACTTTCTCTATGCATATAAATTATATTTTTTTGACAATAAAAAATTTACAAGGGCTGGAAAGATGGCTCAGTGGTTAAGAGCACTGACTGATCTTCTAGAAGTTCTGAGTTCAATTCCCAGCACCCACATGGCAGCTCACAACTGTTTGTAACTCCAAGATCTGACTCCTTCACACAGACATACATGCAGGCAAAACACCAATACACATAAAGAAAAAAAAATTTACAAATAGAGTTGGAGAGATGGCTCAGCAGTTAAGAGTACTGGCTGCTCAGAGGACCTGAGTTCCATTCTTAGCACCCACAGAGCAGCTCACAACCATCTATAACTATAAACCCATGAATTCTGATGCCCTCTTCTGGGGTGCAGATGTACATGCAGACAAAACACCCATATACACAAATAAATATGTCTTCATTGTTGATTTTCCATACAGGGTTTCTCTGTGTAGTCCTGGCTGTCCTAGAACTTGCTCTGTAGACCAGGCTGGTCTGGAACTTGTGCCTCCATGTTCCTTAATAAATAAATCTTATTTAAAATTTTACAAATTGCCAGACGTGGTGGCACACGCCTTTGATCCCAGCACTCGGGAGGCAGAGGCAGGTGAATCTCTGTGAGTTCGAGGCTAGCCTGGTCTACAGAGTGAGTTCCAGGATAGGCTCCAAAGCTACACAGAGAAACCCTGTCTTGAAAAAACATTTTAAAAAAATTTTACAAATTAAAGACAGAGGAGATTTGTCAAGTCCTAGAGCTAATCCCTAGCCACCTTTCCCCAACAAAAAGAGAATATTCAAGAGGATGAGGCAGGAGGATTCTAAGGTGAAAGCCAGCTACAGAGGAAGCTCAAAGGGAGTCTAAACAATTTAGTGATAACCTGTCTCAAAATAAAGTAGGACTAGCCTGGTCTACATAGCAAGTTCTAAGCCAGCCAAGGCTACCAAGTGAGACCCTATCTCAAAATAAATAAAGAATTTTTTAAAAGGCAGAAGAGAAAACAGCCCAAGAGAGGCCCTAAGTGGCCCAAAGCCCCTGAGTCAGTATGGGGCCCTTAGCCTGGACTTCCAGCCCGCCTTCCCACCCTGTCATAGCCACCTCTTTGGTGGCAGTGACCCAGGAAAGTCACGGATGGCGTGTGAGCCCCCAGAAAGGCTCAGATGCTGCAGAATGAGGCTGAGGAATGAAGGTTCTCCTCAGGGCTCTGTGAGGACTGGTTGAGGCCTGGGCCACCTGTTCTAGAAGGTCCAATGAAGCAAGTCATTTAAAATGTCTATCATCAGTGCCAGGCATGCTGGTACACGCCTATAATCCCAGCTCTGAGGAGGGGGAAACAGGAGGATCAGAAGTTCAAAGCCAGCCTGGGCTACATGAGACCTTATTTAAAAACAAACAAACAAAGAAAAAACCCACAAGCAGCCAGGCAGTGATAGTGCACACCTTCAATCCCAGCACTCAGGAGGCAGAGGCAGTCGGATCTCTGAGATGGAGGCCAGACTGGTCAACATAGCAAGTTCCAGGACAGTCAAGACTACATAGAGAAATCCTGTCTAGAAAAACCCAAACAAACAAACAAATGAATGAATTAAATGTCCAGCATCATCAATTACCTGTTGTCTCACCAATCTCTTGGCTCTATCCCCCTCAGTCCTGCCTGGATCTCCTCCCCAGCCCCCAAACCACAGCCCCCAACGTCTGTTCCTGCTTTAAGTCAGCCTGGAATGTCCCCCTCCCCCCTTTAAACAAACCATCCTTTCCTCTGAATCTGCTGCTCACACAGTGGCCACCCAGCATTCAGCATCCCTGCCCATGCTCTGAGACCAGTGAAGGCCCCAGCCTGGCTGGAGGTGAAGTCACCTGCTCTAGCCTATTCATATGTCCTTCCCCCAGCCCCCCAGTGTCCCCAGGCACCTACAATAGTGCCTAGTACACAGCAGAGGGTGGCTGACTGAACAGCAGAAGGAAGAAGCCCCCACAGTTGGCATGGGGGGGAGTCTGACTGTATCAGGTCCTCCTGGGCGCAGCTGGCTGGCCATCGCTGTCCAGCCAAGACTAAGGCTGTCCTTGCTAAGACTGCACCTGTTGGGATCGCCCCAAAGTGGGATTGCCAAAAAAGGGGTTCACGCACTCTCCCCCAGAGATGTGAGGGTTTGTCCTCCACACCCCATGCCAGGAAAAGGCTTACTGTAAGGATTTGTGCTGACTGGATTAACCTTATTTAGAAGCTCCACCTCTCCTGGGCATCTGAATGGGCAAGCACTCTCTGGGCAGTGCGTAGAATCAGTTTACTGACACACAATTCAAACCACTCTGTGGGCTGGGGCGCTGGCCCCGTGGGTAACAGGCTTGCCCTGTGAGCATCCGCCCGGAGTCTGAATCCTGGGAACACACTTGGAGCTGGGCATGACAGTATCTGTTATCCCAGTGTTCCTACAGGGAGACAAAAGAGCCGTGAGGACCCTGGAAGTCTGGACAGGGCAGCACAGAACAAGAGACCATGTCTGAAGCAAGGTGGCCCGCGAGGCCTGAGGTGTCCCCTAACCGCCACACTTGCACATTGTACACAAGTACACACACACACACACACACACACACACACACACACACACAATCTGTTAATTCTGTTCATTTCAAATAATCACCCAGAACCCCTCCACCAGGACAGGAAAGGAGCAAATAGGAGACTCTGCCCTCTTTCCCTCTCCATCCCTAACCGGCCTAGAGAGGCCAAAGTACACCGGGACAATTCAGATTTCAGATACAAGACAAATCAAGCTTAAATCATTGCACTTATTTATTTATCGTGGAGGGTTGTCAGAGTGTGCCACAATGCACACACTTGTAGGGGTCACAGGACGACTGTAGAAGTCGTTATCTTCTTCTACCCTGCGAGTCCCCAGTCTTGGCAGCCAGCATCTTTACCATCCGAGGGGCAACAGCCCCAGATTAAAATGTTCCTATAAGAGCTAAGTCGAGGACTGTCACGGGAGAACATGGAGCAGGTACTCTGTCATCAAGATATCATGAAAAACCCTCTTTTAAATACAAGTATGTACATGCAACATTTGGGGGTTTTTTTTGTTTTGTTTTGTTTTGTTTGTTTTTTGTTTTGTTTTGTTTTTTGGAGACAAGGTTTCTCTGTGTAGCTAGCTTTGGAGCCTGTCCTGGAACTCACTCTGTAGACCAGGTTAGCTTCGAACTCACAGAGACACACCTGCCTCTGCCTCTCGAGTGCTGGGATTAAAGATGTGTGCCACCACCACTGGGCTTGGAATATATTTGTGCTAAAAATGAACAAATAAATTTGTTTCTCTGAACTTTGTTTTTAGTGCTGGGATTTAACCCAGGGCCTCAGGCATACTACACAAGTACTTTACTGTTGAGCCACATCCCCGATCAAATTCAGGTTTTACCGTTTAACCAAGCACCCTGTCTTTCCTCTTACAGCCCTATCCCAGCCTATCCCAGCGTTTAATTTTGTTTGATATATTTATTTTATTCTATGTGTATAAGTGTTTTGCATGCATGGATCCCTGTGTACCGCGTGCGCCTGGTACCTGATGAGGTCAGTGCAGCTGGTACCTGACGAGAAGAGGGTTCCAGATGCTCTGGGACTGAAGCACAGTTTTGATCTGCCATGTGAGTGCTGGGAATCACACCCAGTAGGTCCTCTGCAAGAGCAGCCAGTGCTCTTAACTCATAAACCATCTTCCCACCAACATTTTCACGTGAAGTGATGCTTAAAAAGTAGCCAGGGCCTCTGGTCCTCCCAGCCCTCGGGAACCCTGGTTCGAAGGTGTGTGGCATCTCTCCAACCCCACAGACCCCTCCCCCTCTGAGCTGCCAGCACTCAATTGGCTGGCATCCAAGCCCCCGCCTCCTGCAGCCCACCTCCACCCTTCCTCTACCATTCTTGGAAGTGAGCATCATCTATTGCCCTGCTGAGGCGCCATCTACAGATGCCCTGCACGGGTTCCCAGCAGCAGGACCTAAGGATGCTGGGACCTAACTGGACACACCTCTGAAACAGTCCCTCCAGCTGTTCAGAGCCTGTGGGGTCATCTGCGATTGCCAGTCACTGAACTGAAGCTCTGCTTCTGTGGGTGGGTGGCTCCTGTCGGAGTACCTCTGGGGACCCTGACCATCCCACCCCAGTCTTTGATGACAATAAAACCAACAGCAGGGTACACATGGCAAGCAGATGTCTCCAATGATGGCTAACGGCTTTCCAGTCCTATGTGAATTTATAAATTATCCACAGCAAACACCAGTTACTTTATAATAAGAAAAAAAAATGGAGGGCTGGAGAGATGGCTCAGCGGTTAAGAACACTGGCCGCTCTTCCAAGAGGAACCAGGTTCAATTCCCAACACCTACATGGTGGCTCACAACTGTCTATAACTCCTGATCCAGGAGATCTAACACCCTCACACAGACATACACGCAGGCAAAACACCAATGCACATAAAATACAAATAAATAAATCATTAAAAAAAAAAAAGAAAGAAAAAATGAACAATGACCAAAAGCCAGGTGGTGTTGGCACATGCCTCTGATCCCAGCACTCAGGAGGCAGAGGCAGGAAGATCTCTGTGAGTTTGAGGCTAGCCTGGTCTACAGAGTGAGTTCCAGTACAGCCAGGACTGTTATACAGAGGAAACCCTGTCCCAAAAAACCAAAAGAAAAAAAAAAACGAAAACGTGTTGTTTGAAACAGTCTCATACAGTCTAGGCTACACCCAGAATATGTAGCCAAAGCTGGCCTTGAATGCTTAATTATCCTGCCTCCCAACTGCTGATATTACAGATGTGTACGACCACACCTGGCTTGAAAAGTCGGGTTTTTTTCTTCTTTTATTTTACATTTATTTGCCACAGCATGAGTGGAAGTCAAAGGACAATCTGTGGGAGTCAGTTCTCTCCTTCCACCACGTGGGTCCCAGAAATGGAACTCAAGTCATCAGGCTTGGTGGCATGTGTCTCTCTACCCTCAGGGTCACCTCACAAGCCTGGAAGGTCATTCTTTTTTTTTTTTTTTTTTTTTAAAGATTTATTTATTTATTATGTATACAGTGTTCTGTCTGCATGTATGCCAGATCTCATTATGGGTGATTGTGAGCTACCATGTGGTTGCTGGGAATTGAACTCAGGACCTTTGGAAGAACAGCTACTGCTCTTAACCGCTGAGCCATCTCTCCAGCCCTGGAAGGTCATTCTTGTTCTGTTTTTCTTTAAGAAAAAAAGCTCAGCAGTTAGTTAAGAGATCATATTGCTTTTGAAGAGGACCCAGTTCCGTTCCCAGCACCCACACTGGGCAGCTTCCCATCACCTGTAACTCCGGCTCCAAGGGATCCAACACCTTTGACCTCCCCAGACCCCTCCACTCACATGCACACCTACACATAACAAAAAATAATAAAAAGACTCGGGAGGCAGAGGCAGGTAGATCTCTGTGAGTGTGAAGCCAACCTGCTCTACTCAGTGAGTTCCCAGGACAGCCAGGGCTACAGAGTGAGACCTTGTCTCAAAATACATCATCATCATCATCATCGAAGAAGAAGAAGAAGAAGAAGAAGAAGAAGAAGAAGAAGAAGAAGAAGAAGAAGAAGAAGAA
>CABHPP010101128.1:0-28584 GCA_902168425.1 Peromyscus attwateri | reverse complement strand
AAGAAGAAGAAGAAGAAGAAGAAGAAGAAGAAGAAGAAGAAGAAGAAATATAAGTAAGAAAAATGTAGACCTATCTACATAGCCCAGAGGGAATGCCCTTGCCTAGAATCCTCCAGTGAGGGGATGGGGTGTGGCTCAGCAGAACATGCTTGTCATAGTAAGTTCCAGGCCCTTGGCTGGGTCCTGTTCCTACCCAGGACACCCACTGTCTCAGCTCCTCCTCTTGCTTCCTTCCACAGGGGGACACCCAAATCAGCAAGCGCCTTCCCGGATGGTCCTGGCCCGCCAGGCCCACAGAAGTTTCACCTCTCCGGTGAGGTCTCCCACCGCCTCTCACTCCTGCTGGGGAGGCAGGCATCTCCATCTCCTGGGGAGGGAGAGCCCTACATGAAGTCACGGTGGAGCCACCATGTCAGGCTTTCACAAGTGAAGTGAAGTCTCTCTGGGTCAGGCCTTGGGGGACACCGGACCAGGACACACCCCTGCATCCAAGGACTGACTCCATAACCCAGGGACAGACGACGCTCAGAATCTGAGGCAGTGTGATACCAGATGGTCCAAGGAGGGGAGAGGATGGGGTGGGGGACATAGCCCAGGAAGCTTCCGAAGGCTTGCAGGTGAGGCCAGTGTGGCTTGGCTGAGGAACTGAAAGAGTCTCAGAGCCTTGGAGGGCAGGGCGGGGGTGAGGTGGGGTCAACTGACAGGGCACAGTGGCACAGGCTGGCCAAGAGGGCCTGCAAAAGCCACCTGTACACACACAGCTCACTGGGGAGAGCCAGGAGACCCAGGAGAGCCTGGCTGGAGCCCACTCAGCCCTGAGCACGACCTGGACTGTCTGGTTATAGTTGGGACCGAGGGTCTGAGCATAGCAACACAGAGAAATCGCCAAGCCGGTGGCTTGAAGAAAGGGAGGCCCTCAACAACCCGCCAGACTCCCCGTGGACCTTAGGGGGCCAAGAAGACAGTCAGGAGCCAGCAGGGCGGAAGGCCCTACGATAGTCACAGCCGCCCTCAACACCAGGCCTAGAGGAGCTTTATGGCTCTTTGGTCCCTGGAGGAGATGGGAGTGGGGGGGTGGGAAGGGGAGGGGGGTGGAGTAGAAAGACCAGAGGGGGCTCCCTTCCATCTTTCAGCCTGCTAGCAATTGCCCAGAATTTACATATTCATTCATTCATTCATTCATTCATTCATTCTACTGCAAACATTTCTTCCGTGCTGAGCCCTTCTCAGACGCTGGAGAGATGACAGAGACAAATCACATTCTTAGCCTGAAGACACTTTGGTCTAGAGGGCGGCAGACCAGACATAAATAACCTCAAGGCTGACAGGGTCCAAGAACTTGGTGCGGGAGGTGGCCTCTCACCTGGGGCGTCAGGAAGCTACTTGGAGAGGGTGATCTGAGAAGCCAGGCACACATCTGATAAGAAAACCAGGCTGGGGGCAGAGCTTCCCAAACCACTGGCAATCTGCACCCCAGCTGTGCCAGGGCCCCTGACAATGGTAGCTATTTCTGGTTGTGCCTAGAAAAAGAAGGTGGCCGCGCGTGTGTGACTTCCCCCAGGCTGCAGAGCTGGGCTTGGGGGAGGTGGGGGGAAGCTGGAACTTAAAAGCTGGGGCTTGAAGCTGGGTCTAGCCAAGCTCTGGGGTTTGCCACCGTGTCCCAGACACGTTAATGACCCTTTAACCTTTCCTCGGCCTCCTGAAAGGTGAACACAACCGGGAGGCCGCCCCAACCGTGACCAAATGGTCTGAGGTTGGTAGAGGGAGGGCAGTGTGGCGCAGAGAGGATTCTGCTGCATCTACAGGGGCCCTCAGCATCCCCACCTCCTCTCTCCTTCCACCTCCCACCCCAGCTGGTGGGGGGAGGGGTCGGAAGCAAAGAAGGAAGTACCTGTAATCTAAACCAGACATCGCCGGCTGTCTTCTCCCCAGCCCACTCTGATCCAGAAATAACATACGCACCAAGCTGGCACCGGCCCACCCATCCCAGCTGGTCCCTGAAAAACACTCTCAACACCCGGGGCCAGGCCCCAGCTTCCCAACAAACCTTTTTCCTCCTGTTTCCTCAGGGTAAAGGGCTCCCCTTCAGCACCCGCAAGGGGCCTAGCTCAGGGCCATCCTGGCATTGCCTGGGTTAAGCCCAAGAGCATCCCCGGGTGCGCGCCCACCTCTCTCCAGGTACCTGTCCTCGGCTGTGTCCAACGCCATCACACGCTGGGGACCTGCATCCCTCACGGGGGCCCTGGACTCCGCGCACCCCCACTCCACCCTGCGCTCGCTCCACGCCTTAGACCCCCTTACCTGGGCGCCGGAGCGCCTGACACCATCCGCGGCGGCGGGGGGCGGGGGCGAAGCGGGCGGCAGCGGCCCGGCCTCAAGCCCGGCCGGCTTCCCGGGGGAGGAGAAGGAGGCTGGCGCGACCGCCGCGCGTCTCTCCGGGGCTGCGGGAAGGAGGAAGGTCAGAGACTCCGCGGAGCGCAGCGCCGCGCGGGGGCGGAGGCGGCGCGGATTAGAGCGGCTTCTCCGCGAGCCAATGGCGGCGCGGTGGCTGCGCAGGTGGCGGCGCCGCGGTACCCGGAGGCCGCGCCCGCCCCGCCGCTTGCTCCCCAGCTCGACGTGTGGTTCCTGCGTGCTCCTAATCCCTGCGTCTCACGTGTGGGTGCACGCAGGATAGAGGCTTGCCTAGGTCTAGTCTTGGCGTGATGACCCCCCTCCTCTACCCGTGTGTGTGCGCGCGCCGATGCACCGAGGACAAGGGCCTGTGGTCTAGCCCTGGTGTGATGACCCTCTCTTCTACCCATGTGTGTGTGGATGCGTGCAGGACAGGGGCCTGCGGTCTAGCCATGATGTGATGACTCCCTCTTCTATCCATTTGGTGGGGGTGGTGCATGCCAGACAGGGGCCTGCGGTCTAGCCCAGGTGTGATGAGCCCCTGTTCTATGTGTGTGTGGGGTGTGTGTGTGTGTGTATGCAGAACAGGGGCCTGTGGTCTAGCCAAAGAGAGAGAGACCGCTCTCCTCCACCCTATCCCATGGCCCACCCAACCCTCAGCTCTGCCAAGAAGGCCCGTGTGGACCCTCAGGCCACAGTTCCAGTTCAGCCGGCTGTCAGCAAAGCCGACTCAAGGCCTTCTCTGAGGCTGTCTGAGACTTGGGATCTAGAAGGTGGCCCCAGATGCTTTCATGTTTCCAGGAACCTGACTTCTGCCCCAGGGAGTGGGGCCTAAGGCGAAGATTCATTCAGTGTGTCTGCTGAGCCTGCTGTACGCCAGGCACTGAGCAGAGAGACAGCTGGGCTTCAATAGGACAAAACTGATCACCTCCAGGGTGGTGGCGGCCAACACCTTCAATCCCAGCACTCAGGAGGCAGAGGCAGGGGGATCTCTGTGAGTTCGAGGCCAGTCTGGTCTACAGAGAGAGTCCTGGCTATACAGAGAAACCCTGTCTTGAAAAACAAAACAACCAAAACCAACCAACCAACCAAACAAACAAAAAACCAAAACTGACTACCTCTGTCCTTCCCTAGCTCCACGCTCATGAGAGAACTGGGCATTCATCAAGGGCAGGAGCGTGTATTTTGAAGTGGTATGCCCAAAATTGAAAACAGACCTGGAGAGAAGAGGACTACAGGACTGTGGCCAGGCCCAGAGTGGGTGAGGCTGACCTTGAACACTAGACTTCCAATGAGGCGATGCTGACTCCAGTTTGCTGCAGACTTCACTGCCCTTTATTGCACCCCTGAGCCGATCTGCACGTGTCTACACTTCCTGAATCCCCTGGCCATGAACCCTCACTGTGAGCTCTGAAGTTCACCACTCCAGGGACCCAGAAGAGTGCCTGAGTACAGGGTTCGTTCATTTGGTAAGAATTCTCTGAGCACTGATTCCCAGCTGGATGGTTAGAGCAGGCCACAGGGCAGAGCCCACACTAGGGTTGGACCAGACCGTCAAGTGTGTAGACGGATTAGTCAGGGAACAGCGATAGAATGGATGTCTATTACCAAGGGGCTTGTTAGGTTGGCTTACACAATGCAAGCCGTCTGCGTGCTGGAGAGGCTGCTCCATGAGGCTGGGTGCCTTGGCAGTCCCAGTTTGGCACTGAAGGCCTGGAGGATTTCATTGTAGGCCTACAGTAGGCATTGGAAAGGGAAGAGGTGGGGGTCTGGCGGCAGCCGCAGCAGGCAACAGGACTGATGGGTTCACACGCACAAAGTGAAGGCAGGCAAGCAAACAACACTGTTTCCCCCCAAGGCTTCTTATATCAGGCCACCACCAGGGGATGGCGGTCCAGGGAAGGCTGGAGGGCTCTGGGCAGAGCTGTCCTGCAAGGTTTGCTAGAAGTGCTGAAGGACAGGTGAGATTCTGGTTAGCAGGATGGCACAGGAGCCGGGAAACTGCTAGGCAAGGCCGGCACCTGTACACGGGGTGTATGGTAGCCTGGGGCCGATGGGGCCCACCCTCTGCTCCAGCCTCAGCGACTCCCATTCTCCACACCTCCACCTGGAGTTTCCCATCAGCCCCAGGCAAAGGTGTGAGGCCCGCACGGGTGGCACAGAGTTCACTCAGCTCCCCGGCAAACTCTCTGTGACTCGACCTCCTGTGACAAGCTGTTTAAGTGAGGTGCCACGCCCAGGGGAGCCATGGACACACCCAGGGCTTACTGGGTTCATCGTGTTGACAGCGATGGTGGTTACACTTTCCGGGTAGGGTGCTGGAACCAGACAAAGCATGCGAAGTACCTAGCCTAATGCTTGAAACCTAATGGTTGTGGGGGAAATGGTGCTCATCTCTATAACCACAACTATATGTACCCCAGTGCTGTCAAATCCCACCTCCTAAGACAGACCTGTCTTCATGCCAAGAGGCTCTTTTTTGAGGGAGCTCCCCCCAAAAAGCAAGACATGGTTTCTCTGTGTAGCCTTGGCTGTCTTAGAACTTATTCTGTAGACCAGGCTGGCCTCAAACTCACAGAGATCCACCTGCCTCTGCCTCCCAAGTGCAGACATTAAAGGCGTGCGCCACCGCCGCCCCGGCTTCCCTGTGAAGGTAAAGGCTTTTACAGAGCTGTGGAGGAGGGAATGGCTAGAAAACCTGCCCCTCCCTTTTCATGCACTGGCCTAACTCAGTGATAAAGTGTTTTCATGGAGAGAGAGAGATTGGAGCCCAGAGGGTAAGGGTTGAGAAGGCAGAGAGAAGCCAGTGGGCTGTCTCAATAATAATAATAATAATAATAATAATAATAACAACCAGAGTTCATAGCACCAGACTTTCCAGACCGGACATGTGCTGTCCCTTAATGGCAGACATTTGGAGAGGTGAGAAGAGCCGGGAGGGGGTGCTCACAGGGGAGAAGGTTGTGATTCAGTGGCGAGGAGAGGCTGGAGGCTGAGAGCAAAGGAGCCTGTCCTCACAGGAGCTGCGGACCCAGGCAAGAGGCCAGGAGGGCTTTGAGGAATTGCTCAGCTGGCAGAGCGCTTGCCTAGCATGCGCAGAGCCGGGGCTCCAGCTCTGGCACCCCATCTACTGGGTACAGAGGCGCAGACCTGTGATCCCAGCATGCTGGAAGCAGAGGGTAAGAGGGTCAGAAGGTCAGGAGTGAGCTTGAGGTCAGCTTGAGCCACTTGAAAAAATCAAACAGGAGGTGAGGCAGGGTGGCACATGAGTTTAATCCCAGCACTAGGGAGGCAGAGGCAGGTGGATCTCTGAGTTTGAGGCAACCTGCTCTACAGAGCAAGTTCCAGGACAGCCAGGGTTGTTTTCAAGACAGAGAAACCCTGTCTCAAACAAAACAAAACAAAACAAAAAACAAATCAACCAACCAAACAAACAAAAACAAAAAACCCAAAAAAACAAAACCATCAAAAACAGAGAAGGGATGAGCGAGAAGACAGCCAGGGGCACTGTGTCTAGAGCTGAGGCGTGGCTGGGGTTGAATTCAGACCTTGGCAACCAAAAAGCTGAAAAAACTGAGAACACCCCCACCACACACGCCCACACACTCCATCCCTGTATAACCCAAAATAAAATGTTTCAGGAACTGGCATGGAATGTCCACGCTTCCTAAATTAGACCCTCTTCCTCCTAGACTGATTCTGATTGCAGACCTGCTTTCCGAGGTGAACCTGATCCACCTTCCTGCTGTGTTCCCCGCCCCCACCCGCCTTCCCTCCCGTCCTGCGCCTCTGCCTCGACTTAGACGTCCTCACCTCTGCACAGCGGGTTTGACTTGGCTGCACATTTCCCACACCTCTAGTGTCCCTGCCTCACTCTTCTCAGCCGGGGGAGAGGTGGCCAGTCTTTGTTTCCACAGAACTGTCTTTCCCTGCCAGAGCTCTGAGCCTCCCTCAGGCCAAAGCTTCCTCCCTCAGACTTGGTGCCGCGCAGCGCAAGGAGCCAGGCGCAGCTGTCCCTCGGGGGTTTTCGGATGCCAGTGAGACACAAAAGACATGTGGACAGTGCCGAACAGGCGTGGGAATGAATAAATCAATGAATGAATAATGGATTGGTAATTGATACTGTGTGTTAGGACTGGGAGGGGGGCAGGCAGAAGAGAGAGCTCAGGTCCTCTTTCTTCCGTAAAAAGACTGGGGGGCAGGGGGGAGGTGGGAGGAGGGAGAAGGGGGCCTGAGTTCTCTTTCTCTCTCTCTGAGACAGTTGAATGTGTTTTCCTAGGGTAGCCTTGGACAGTTGAGGGTGATGTTCTACTTCTTTGGGTTTTTTGTTGTTGTTGTTGTTTTGTTTTTTGAGACAGGGTTTCTCTGTGTGACCCTGGCTGTCCTCCATCTCACTCTGTAGACCAGGCTGGCCTCGAACTCACAGAGATCCGCCTGCCTCTGCCTCTCAAGTGCTGGGATTAAAGGCGTGCGCCACCACTGCCGGCTCAACTTCCAACCTTTCCCTGGCCTCTAGAGCACTGGAATCACAAGCACTGCTGTCGTGCCCAGTTTGGGGTTTTGTTGTTTAATTTCTAAAAAATCATTTTTTTATTTTTTATTTATTTATTTATTTATTTATTTTTTTGAGACAGGGTGTTCCTGACTGTCCTAGGACAGTCCTGTCTGGCTTTGAACTCACGGAAATCCGCCTGGCTCTGCCTCCTGTCTGCTGGGATTAAAGGTGTGCGCCACCATGTTGTGGCTAAAAATGATCTACTATTACTGTATGTGTGTAGCATGGGTGACATGTATGTTTGCACTCAAGTGTCACACAGTGGAGGTCAGAGGACAACTTTCGGGTGTCAGTACACTCCTTCCTCCAGGTGGGACCACCAGGCTTCTGTGGCAAGCACCTTTCCTGCTGAGCGGTCTTGCAGCCCCATGCCTGGGTTTATAACCAGGGCCCTGTGCATGCTCATCGGGCACTGTGCCAACTCACCCACCCCCGGCCTGACCACCCCGTGCAAGGCCAGGGATTGACCCCACTTTAGGGGATTCTGAAGCCCAGAGAGGGAAAGTGACTCATTCAAGGTCACACAGCACATCGGTGACAGCCAGAGCTGGGGCTAAAAACAGATCTCTGTGCTCTGATCGGGCTGCAGCTTCCTAGTCTCCTTACTTCCCCATGGAACCTGTTTGGAGGCTGGGTAAGAGCAGGGGAGCTGACTGGCTGGGTCGTGGCTGCTCAATGCAGTCTTTTATTTTCTGAGCTCCCTTTCAGCAACAAGACTGGGAACAGGCTCCCCTCTGCCCTCTCCTCATCCCCCGGCCTGTTGGCCTCAGGCTTGCAGACTGTGCTGTCACCTGCCTCCGGGACAGAGACTATGGCCAGCTTCACCTTGAATCCCAAGACCAGGGTGTCAGGAGCCTTGCAACTGTGGTTTTCTCTCCCTGTGACTCACGTCTGGGGAAACCCTTAACCTTGGGGAGGTGCCCAGCTTTAGGACCCAGCGTTGGCCTGGAGGCCATTAACCCCGGACACACAGACACTATGACAGACAAGAGACTTTCTCCGTACCAGGTTCTTTTTGAATTTGAGGGATATGAGCCGTGGGGAGACTGTGATTACTGACCGTCATGTTACAGCAGGGACACGGAGAGCAGGGAGGTTAGGTAACGCGTGCAATGTCACACAGCTGGAAAGCGCTGGAGCCGCCATTCAAACCCAGGCAGTCTGGTTCCAAGGACTCCATTCTGGTTTGCACCTAGAAAGAGCAAGCGCAGCCTGGGTGCCGACTCCATCCACTAGGGCTTGACCCTCACTGTGGTACCTGTGCCTATGGCCTGGACACTCTCGCCACCTAGTGGTATTGGACCTCAAATACAAGCGGAATTCCCAAGCGGAGCCAGCGTCCATCTCAACCTGTGTGTGTTTGGTCGGGGTTGAAGGTGCTGTTTGGTTGGTTGGGGTTTAGGTTTTTTAGACAAAGTCTTCGGTAGCCCACAATGGCTGGACTCACTATGTAGCTGAGGATGGTGTTAAGTTTATCATCCTCCTGCCTCCACTTTCCAATGGATGGCACTCTAATCTGCTGGAGCTGTTACAGACAGATGTGAGCCTCCATGTGGGTGCTAGGAACTGAGCCTGGGTCCTCTGCAGTGTGTGCTCTTAACCTCTGAGCCAGCTCCCCAGCCCTCGATTGTCTTTTGAGACAAGGTTTCACACTTGGCCTTGAACTCAGTGTAATCCTCCTGCCTCAATCTCCTAAATTCTGAGATCACAGGAACCAGTCCCACTGTGCCCATCTATTCCTTTTTTTTTTTAATTATTTTTATTATTATCAATGTGTGGTGGAGGGTCAGAGGACAACCTCCTAGAATTGGTCCTCTTCCTGACTATTGAAGAAGCCTAACTTAACATTAGTGCAGCCATGACAGGCTGGAGATTAACAATACTGGGACTAGGCCTCACCCTTTCAATAACCAGGAAAAGCCACAAATGTACCCTTCAGGGAACCAATCAGAATTGAGACAAACAAGTACTAGATGCTCCAGAACATGAAGGATAGCTCACATCACATTAAGTTGCCAATTTCCTTGCAGCAGCGCCAGTACCAATCCCTGTTTGACAAGACTTCTGTTACCTCACTCCTGCCCAGTCAGGAGTTCAACCCCTGAACTGAATCCAGAATTCCCCTACCCCCACATCCTTTACTCCTTAAAAACCCTGTCTCAACTGAGCTCAATGCTCTCCCTGTTCCAACTGCTGTGTCAGAATGGATGGGAAGCCCAAGCTTGAGCTTGCAATAAAGGCTCTTTGCTTTTACATATGAATTTGGACTCCTGGTGGTATCTGGGGGGGGGGGGCTCATGACTTGGAGCATAACACTACGTGGTCTTCTGGATTTGAACTCAGATCCTCAGACCCGCATCTTTGGGCAGCAAGTACCTTTAAACCATCTTGTTACCCTATTCTTTTTTTTTCAAGTTATTATTTATTTATATGTGTCAGGGTGGGGGTGGTAGGACGTGTAGAGGTCAGAAGCCAACTTTTGGGAATTGGTTCTCTCCTTCTGTTGTTATGCCCAGATCTTGGGGACCCCCAAAAGACCACCACGGAGACCTGGAGACTGAATCTGTATGCAAAAGCAAGGAGCCTTTATTTCAAGCTAGAGCTTGGTCTCTCTGTCTGTCCAACGCAGTGGTGAGAGCAGAGAGTGCCAAGCCTGGGCAGGGTAGGGTTTTATCATAGTAGAGGTTGGGGATGAGAGGATTTCCAGGGTTCAGGACCCTGAGTGGCTGACATTTGTGTAGGGGTGTCTTGTCAAAAAAGGGAATAGGTGTGTGCTGGGCTCAGGGACATCTTGCGACTTATCTGATCTTATCTAACAGTTGGAATGTTTGGAATGTCAGGTATTTCCCCTTAGATGCTGGCCTGTACCTGAGTGGTACCAGGGTGGTATCAGTTTATGGTCTTTCCTGGAACCAGGTGTTGCCTTAGAGTAAACCGAAACTCAGGCCTATTTTTTGGCTGGTCTCTATGGATCCGGTCATGGCAGCAGTGTAGCCAAGCTGCTGCTTGGGTCCCACACGACCATATGGGTCGTAGGGATCAAACCAGGGTCACTGGGATTGGCAGCAGGTGTCCGTCCCCCTGAGCCACATCATCCCCATCTATTCTTAACATTAATATGTAGAGCGGACATGGTGACGCACACCTGTAATCTCAGCGCTCCAAAGATTGAGACAGGAGGATCGAGAGTTTCAATAAGTTTGGGCTGCAGAGCAACACCTTGTCTCAAAGAATCAGACCTAAAAATACAGTAGTCGGAGGAAGGGCAATCCGCGCAGGGTGTTGCTTTTGCAATGTTCCAAGGCTTTCAGGCGAGGCTAGCCTCATTCCTCACCGTGACAAACACCTGAGGGAAGCCATTTCAGAGGAGAAAGCGTTTATTTTGGCTCATGGTTTGAACTCAGGGTCGACTGGATCTATTGCCTTGGGTCTGAAGCCAAGCAGACTGTCCTGGGGTGGGAATGTGTTTGTCATACCGGCCAGGGCAGATACAAATCCCTGTACTACTGAGCCTCTCTTTCTTTTTCTTTTTTTCTTTCTTTTCTTCCTCCTCCTCCAGTGTTGTGCCCAGATCACAGGGACCCCCCAAAAGACCACCACAGAGACCAAATCCTGTATGCAAAAGCAAAGAGCCTTTATTTAGGGGTGAACTTCAACTCTCGACACAGCAGTGAGAGCAAAGAGTGCCGAGCCTGAGCGGGGTAGGGTTTTCATCATAGTAGAGATTGGGGGTGAGGGGATTTCCAGGGTTCAGGACCCTGAGTGGCTGACATTTGTGTAGGGGTGTCTTGGCAAAAAGGGGAATAGGCAGGTGCTGGTCTCAGGGACATCTGGCGATCTTATCTAATCTTATCTAATTGTTGGAATGTCAGGTACTTCCCCTTAGATGCTGGTCCTCGCTTGGTGGTACCAGGGTGGTGTCAGCTTATGGCTTTTCCTGGATCCGGGTGTTGCCTGCCGGTAAGCCTGTCATGGTAGCTGTTTCTGGGCCCCTAAGCCTGTCATGGCAGCTGTATGGTCAAGCTTGGGGCCCCCCCACATCTAGTAAATCTCTAACATCTCTATTCTTGGTGTAATTAGGAGGACACAATGGGATTCCCAGTTCTGAGGTGGTGGGGATTTTTTTTCCAAAGAATTATTTTGTTTAGAGGGGCTGCCAATGTATACATTTTCATCCTTCACCAAAGCCTACACAAAATTTCCCAAAGGGAAAGGCATTAATAATGAGAATTATTAAAAATGAAAGTTACAATGTACTGGAGAAGTGTGGTCTGCAATGTTGAAATGCTGGACCTTTGTCGAGCAGCAATGGTTGGCATGTGGTCCACACCACGATACTACTCTGAAACCCACATTGTTTTGATAAGGAAATGGACTGTGTTGATGCTGAACCAAGCCCGGTGCTCCAAAGGTTGCATCTTGTGTCTGTAGGGGCCACATTTGATCAAACAATCTTGCTCTCGGCTGCAAGGTTGGGTGACTTGCCCACAGGTCTGGGGACATCCATGGGTCTCAAGGCAGGTTCTCCTGAATTGTAGAACGCAGTCTCTCTCTGATCCTGGCTGTCACCTGCTTCTTTCTCCAAATCCAACCCCATTGGAAGAATGCTGTGGGATGGTCTGTGTGTGTTGCTCTGATTGGTCAATAAATAAAACACTGATTGGCCAGTAGCCAGGCAGGAAGTATAGGCGAGACTAACAGAGAGGAGAATGGAGAGAACAGGAAGGTGGGAGGAGACACTGCCAGCCGCCGCCATGACAAGCAGCATGTGAAGATGCCGGTAAGCCACGAGCCACATGGCAAGGTATAGATTTATAGAAATGGATTAATTTAAGATGTGAGAACTAGATAGCTAGAAGCCTGAGCCATTAGGCCAAACAGTTTAAATAATATAAGCGTCTGTGTGTTTATTTTATAAGTGGGCTGTCGGACTGCCGGGGCTTGGCGGGACCTGGAGAGAAAACTCTCCAGCTACAGAAGAAGGCGGGGTTTATGCAGAGATACTGTCCAGGGCTCATGGGAACCTTTTATCCTGTGCTCTCTGCTTTTCTGCTCTCTGTTTTTTTTCCCTCATTTTTATTTATTTATTTTTTTTTCTATTATCAGCTTGATACGGTACAAATTCTTATCCTAATTGGGAAATGTTTCACTGAGGCTTGCTCAGTAATTGAGTAAAACCAAAACTTATTATAAGCCACAGTCATCCTAGGGTCCCCCCTGCTATATAGCCTCCCTGGTTCTGTGGGTTGCAGTCTGATTGTTCTTTGCTTTATATCTAGTATCCACTTATGAGTGAGTACATACTGTAAGGATTATGTCCTTAATTACATCACCAGCCTGCGATGGTGTCCCAGCCTAAAAAGCAGGTGTGCCTTCTGTGTGCTCCTCTTCCTTTCCTCACTCTCTCCTTCCGTTCTCTTCCCTCCGTTTATTCTCTCTCTCTCTCTCTCTCTCTCTCTCTCTCTCTCTCTCTCTCTAGCTCTCTCTCTCTCTCTCTCTCTCTCTCCCCTCTGCTTCTCTCCCAATAAAGCTCTAAAAAGGTAACCATGGCTTGTGATTCTTCCGATCAACACTCTCCTCCACCAACGGTGGCCAGGAGCAGTGCTGTTTAACCAACACATAACCATGTTTGTTTTTCTGGGTTTGAGTTACCTCACACAGGATGATATTTTCTAGTTCCATCCATTTGCCTGCAAATTTCATGATGTCATTGTTTTTCTCTGCTGAGTAGTACTCCATTGTGTATATGTACCACATTTTCTTAATCCATTCTTTGGTTGACGGGCATCTAGGTTGTTTCCAGGTTCTGGCTATTACAAATAGTGCTGCTATGAACATAGTTGAGCATGTATCTTTATGGTATGAATCAGCATTCCTTGGGTATATGCCCAAGAGTGGTATGGCTGGGTCTTGAGGTAGATCGATTCCCAATTTTCTGAGAAACTGCCATACTGATTTCCACAGTGGTTGTACAAGTTTGCATTCCCACCAACAGTGGAGGAGTGTTCCCCTTGTTCCACATCCTCTCCAACATTGACTGTCATTAATGTTTTTGATCATAGCCATTCTGACAGGTGTAAGGTGGTATCTCAGAGTCATTTTGATTTGCATTTATCTGATGATTAAGGATGTTGAGCATTTCTTTAAATGTCTTTCAGCCATTTGTGATTCTTCTTTTGAGAATCCTCTGTTTAGCTCTTTAGCCCATTTTTTAAATTGGATTGTTCAGTATTTTGATGTCTAGTTTCTTTAGTTCTTTATACACTGTGGAGATCAGTCCTCTGTCAGATGTGGGGTTGGTGAAGGTCTTTTCCTATTCTGTAGACTGTCTCTTTGTCTTATTGACCTTGTCTTTTGCCCTACAAAAGCTTCTCAGTTTCAAGAGGTCCCATTTATTAATTGTTGTGCTTAGTGTCTGTGCTGCTGGTGTTATATTTAGGAAGTGGTCTCCTGTGCCAATGCGTTCAAGAGTACTTCCTACTTTCTCTTCTATTAAGTTTAGTGTAACTGGGGCTGGAGAGATGGCTCAGCAGTTAAGAGCGCTGGCTGTTCTTCCAAAGGTCCTGAGTTCAATTCCCAGCAACCACATGGTGGCTCACAACCATTTGTAATGAGATCTGACGCCCTCTTCTGGCAGGCAGAACACATAATAATACTGTACACATAATAAATAAATAAATCTTAAAAAAAAAGTTTAGTGTAACTGGATTTATGTTGAGGTCTTTTATCCACTTGGACTTGAGTTTTGTGCATGGTGACAGATATGGATCTGTTTGTAATCTTTTACATGTTGACATCCAATTATGCCAGCACCATTTGTTGAAGATACTTTCTTTTTTCCATTGTATAGTTTTGGCTTCTTTGTCAAAAATCAGGTGTTCATATGTGTGTGGATTAATGTCAGGGTCTTCAATTTGATTCCATTGGTCCGTATGTTGGTTTTTATACCAGTACCAAGCTGTTTTTATTACTATAGCTCTATAGTAGAGCTTGATGTTAGGGATGGTGATGCCTCCAGAGGTTGCTTTATTATACAGGATTCTTTTAGCTATCCTGGGTCTTTTGTCTTTCCATGTGAAGTTGAGTATTGTTCTTTCCAAATCTGTGAAGAATTGTGTTGGGATTTTGATGGGGATTGCATTGAGTCTGTAGATTGCTTTTGGTAAGATGCCATTTTTACTATGTTATCCATGTTGCTCTCTGTTTTTTTAGGGCTTTTTTGTTTTGGCACGTGTGTGCGCGTGTGTGAGTGCGTGCGTGCGTGCGTGCGTGTGTGTGTGTGTGTGTGTGTGTTCATAGGAGTACATGTACGTGTCATTGGTGTGTGGAGGCCAGAGATTTGTGACAGAGTCTCTTACCTGGAACTCACAAATTGGGTTAGGTTAGCTGGCCAGTGACACTTGGCTCCTCCTCTCTCCGCTGCCTCAACACAGGGATTACAAGTACGCTGCCACCACATCTGGAAGCTTTGAATGGGTGCAGGGAATGCAAATTCAAGTCCCCGGGCTTACACAGTTAGCTCCTGACTAACTGAGCCATCTCCTCAGGCTCTGGTCTTGGTGGACATTGTTTTATTTTATGTATGTGGGTGTCTTGCCTGCATGTATGTCTATGTACCATGTATAACCTAGGATATGATCTTGTTTGTCAAAAACAAACAGAGCTAATGTAGTGGCTCACCCTTTTGATCCCAGCACTCAGGTGGCAGAGCAGGTGGATCTCTATGAGTCTGAGGCCAGCCTGGTTTACAAAGACAGTTCAGTGTTGTAGAATAATAGTTTAAGATGTGTTACATTGCTGTGAGATAATGCTTTTGTACACTGTAAAAATTTGTCACTTGAATTGTTGTTGGTGGTGTTTTTTTTTTTTTTTTTTTTTTGGTTTTTCGAGACAGGGTTTCTCTGTGTAGCTTTGCGACTTTCCTGGAACTCTCTCTGTAGCCCAGGCTGGCCTCGAACTCACAGAGATCTGCCTGGCTCTGCCTCCTGAGTGCTGGGATTAAAGGAGTGCGCCACCACTGCCCGGCCTTGAATTGGTTTAATAAAATGCTGATTGGCCAGTAGCCAGGCAGGAAATTTAGGTGGGGAGAACAGACTAGGAGAATTCTGGGAAAAGGAAGAGCAGTGTCAGGAGTCGCCAGCCAGGCCCAGAGGAAGCAAGATGAGAATGTTGCACTAAGAAAAGCTACCAAGCCATGTGGCTAAACATAGATAAGAATGATGGGTTATCCCAACACTCGGGAGGCAGAGCCAGGCAGATCTCTGTGAGTTCAAGGCCAGCCTGGTCTACAAAGCAAGTTCCAGGACAGGCTCTAAAGCAATACAGAAAAAACTCTGTCTCGAGAAACCAAAAAAAAAAAAAGAATGATGGGTTAATTTAAGTGTAAGATCTAGTTAGTAAAAGCCTGAGCTACTGGCCAAGCACGTATATGTAATATTAAGCCTCTGAGTCAATTATTTTGGGAAGTGGTTGCTGGCTATTTGGGAGTTGCTGGTGGGACAGAAACTTCCATTTACATTACATTTGTTTGTGCTGTGGAATATTTGTTTAATGATGCAAAAATGTGTTGCATTCTTTAATGTTGCATTTGTCTAACTCTGTGAAGCTGTGTTACTGTGCCTGTCTAAAACACCTGATTGGTCTAACAAAAAGCTGAATGGCCAATAGCAAGGCAGGAAAAAGGATAGGTGGAGCTGGAAGGCAGAGAGGATAAACAGGAAGAGAAATCTGGGAAGAGATCGAGGAGCAAGAAAAGGAGGAGGCCATTAGGGGCCAGCCACACAGCCACACAGCCACACAGCCACACAGCCACACAGCAAGCCACGGAGTAAGAAGTGAAGAAAGGTATACAGAATAGAGAAAGATAAAAGACCAGAGGCAAAAGGCAGACAGGATAATTTAAGAAAAGCTGGTTAGAAACTAAGCCAAGCTAAGGCCAGGAATTCATAATAAAGAATAAGCCTCCATGTGATTTATTGGGAGCTGGGTGGTGGCCCCCCAAAAAGAGTCAAAGAATAAAAACAACCAACTACAGTTCAGTCCAGCCAAGGCTACATAGTGAGACTCCATCTCAAAAACAAAACAAAACCCACCACCAACAAAACAGAGTGAATAACGGACTCTTCTTCACAAGGGAGGTCACTGGATGTCTTGAGGATACCATCAATACAATATAAAAATAACCTCAGGAAAAAAAATCAAAAATTCTTGCCAGTGGGAGCTTGGCTGGCCATCGGAGGACTGTGGGTGAGGCTAGCGCACTAGGTGCTCACAGACAGGGGAGGAGACAGATCAGCTCTCCCTGAAGAATCCTGCTTCTGAAGGTCAAGCTCACTATCTGGTCAGGGGTGGGGCTGGGAGTCACTGGAAAAGAGTGGTTGGTGTCTTCCACCAAGGATGAGTCCCACCAACATCCCCAGCATCTGTCTTGGTCTCTGACCAAAATACCTTCCGTGGTCCTAAGTGACCCTGTCTCCCTCAGCCGCTCTGCCCACTGGACCCCACCTGAAGCAGAGTGGCCAGAGGCAGGAGCAGAGTGAATCCAGCCCCCATTCTGTCCCACACCTAGTCTTGCTTCCACTGATCTTGAACTCTACGATAAAAAGCCATGGAGGTGACAACAGAGTCCCCAACAACCCTCCAAAGCTGTAAGACTTGGTCAGACTGTAACACATCCCAGCACCTGAGACCCCGGCCTTCCTGCCTGGCCCGGTTGGCACAGACCTCAGAGAAGCAGCTGTTGACCAGGAAACCATACCAAGTAAGCTCCTGAGATGACCTTGGACCTTGGCACCATAGATCAGTACATAGTAATGAGAACCACCTGTGGGAATAGAGAGGGTCACCATGTAAGGACATTTGAAAAGGGTGTCAGAGCCAGGCCTGAGACATTGCTATGGTGTGGTGATATTTTATTTGTGCTCTAATAAATAAAGCTTGCCTGGAGATGAGAGGAAAAAGCCAGCCATTATAAGTAAACACAAGGGCTGGAGATATGGCTCAAAGGTTAAGAGCACCGACTGCTCTTCCAGAGGTCCTGAGTTCAATTCCCAGCACCCACATGGTGGCTCATAGCCATCTGTAATGAGATCTGGTGCCCTCTTCTGTATACATAATAAAAAAAAATAAGTAAACACAAAAGTCATGCACCGTTAGCACACACCTTTAATCCTATCACTTGGGCGGCAGGGATCTGTCTGGATCTCTGTGAGTTCAAGGCCACACTGGGAACAGAGCCAGGCGTGGTGGCACATGCCTTAAATTCCAACACTAGTTAACCATGGAGGTCTGGAGGTCTGTACAGACAGACGGGAAGTGACAGAGTTGGGCAGGAAGAGGAAGTGATGTAGCTGGACGGAGAGAGCAAATCAGATGGCAGAACAGCAAGGCATATAGGTGTGGGAAGACAGGAAGTATCTCCCCTTTGGAAGCTGCGGAGTTGGTGGGGTGAGGTTAGCTGTGGCTGTTCCTATTCCTCTGGTCTCTCTCAGGTTTTCACCCCTATATCTAGCTCCGTGTTTTTTATTTACCAAGACCGTTCAGAAATTTGTCTACACTGTGGCACATAATTTCACTTAAGTGCCTTACAGACCATGTGTCTTGGTGCCATTTACCATCCTGATAGATCTTTGTGTTTTGTTTTGTTTGTTTGTTTTGTCTCATTTCTGAGACATAATCTTACCTATCCCAGGCTGGCCTTTAACTCACTGTGTAGCCAAGGATGACCCTGAACTGATTCTCCTGCCTCCATCTCCCAAGTGCTGGGATGACAGGTGTGGACCATCATGCCCAGCTTGTGGTCCCAGATCTACAATAAATATTTGTAGTGGGGCCTCAGATGTCTCTGAGCCAGCTGCTGCAAACCCAGCCAAAGCAGAGATATCCTGGGGCTGGGGCCTCAGCCCCATGTGCTCTCAAGAAGCCAAGAATAACTGCAGGATGTACAGCCTGACCCTCCACTAGGGGCAGAACTCCTGCTCCTCTATTCCTCCATGCTGGGACCTTTCCAACCTGAGCCTTTCCATTCCCCCTGAGGCACAGAGCAAGGAAATGGGGATCCCATTGCCTGTGTAGCACACTCCAAACCCAAGTAACAACTTGTTTTTTTGTTTTGTTTTGTTTTTTTCGAGACAGGGTTTCTCTGGTAGTTTTGGTACCTGTCCTGGATCTCGCTCTGTAGACTAGGCTGGCCTCGAACTCACAGAGATCTGCCTGGCTCTGCCTCCCGAGTGCTGGGATTAAAGGCGTGCGCCACCACACCCAGCTAACAACTTGTTCTTGAGGCGTATCCATTTTTAACTTTGCCTGCATGTACGTTATGAGCGCCATGTACATGCAGTGCCCACGGAGGCCAGAAGAGGGCGTCAGATACCCTGGAACTAGAATTACAGGTGGTTGTGAGCTGCCATGTGTATCCTGACAATTGAATTTGGGTTCTCTGGAAGAGCAGCCTGTGCTCTTAACTGTTGAACGATCCCTCCAGCGCCAATTTTCCAAGAACTTTAAGACAAGCTCTTGAGACTATGGCCATACCACCAGAACACACCTGATCTCATAAGCTAAGCAAGTTCGAGACTGGTGAGCACGTGGGTGGCTGAAAGGCAAGAGTCTGATGCAGTCCAGGGTGACCTCAAGCTCACCGTCCACCAGAAGCTGGCCTGGAGCTCCTTGACCCTCTTGCTTCCAGCTCCCAAGGGCGCAGATTATAGGCATGTGCCGCCATACCTGGCTAAGTCTGCCATTTTAGAAAGCTACCTGGTACCTGTGTGTGTGTGTGTGTGTGTGTGTTGTGTGTTCATGAGCTTATGCATGTATATGTGCACGTGTTCATATGCATTCGTGTGCATATGCATGTGTGTCCTCGATTGTCTGCATGTATGTGTGTGTGCATGAATGTGCATGTATGTGTGTGCATGAATGCATGTAAATACGTATGTGTGTGTGCATGTGTGTCTTTTATTTTGCTTTGAGTCTCATGATGTAGCCCAGCCTGGCCTAGAACTCTAAAGCCTCCTGCCTCAGTCTCCCACATTCTAGGATGGAGGCTGTGCTGCCATGCCAGGCTCTAGCTGCATATTGAGAATCAACTCAAACATGTTTCCTAGTTCGAGCAAACTTAATGACATGAAGTAATTGGGAATGAACATGAAGGTAAGTGTAGCTCGGGACTCAGATGATCCACAGCTCCCAAAGGCTTCCCTCATCCTGTGTCTCTTCATGCCTCTGCCCCTCTGGGGCTGCCATGAATGCAGACAGACACTTTGGGCCCTGGGGGTAAAAGTATCCTTCTTACTGAGGAAGGATGCGTGTGAGACTTGACCAGAGGCAGAAAGTGAAATCTTCACCAGGCATAGAGATGTATGCCTGGCATCCTAGCACCTGGGAAGCTGAGGAAGAACCACCATAGTTCAAGGCCAGCCTGGGCTACACTGTGAGTTTCAGGCTAGACTCTGTCTCAAAAAATAAATCAATAAATATAAATAGCTGGGCATCTTGGTACATACCTTTAATCCCAGCACTTAAGAGGCAGAGGGAGGAACAGCCTGGTCTACAGAGTGAGTTCCAGACCAGCCAGGACTACACAGTGAAACCCTGTCTCAAAAAAAAAAAAAAAAAATGAAATAGGAACAAAAACAGGAGTGAAATCTTCACCTTGACGTGATAGAGCTAGGCACAGAAGACAGCTGGAGGAGACACAGAGCCCTGTCCCTAGTCTGTGGCTGGAGAAGAACAGCCATATGGTAACAGCCTGGCTGGCACTGCAGCAGCTTAGGGGAAAAGCTGAGGCAGGAGAGCAGAACACGCTGCCCTTCACCCATTCACGGACAAGGCTCGGGAGTGGCCCCTCCTAGGCCGGTGCAGCTGCCTAGGCTCAGCACCACACCCTGAGCGCCACCAGGTGGGCCCAGAAGAACCACTTTGGGATTTGTTTACATTGTTGTTTTTGTTGGGTTTTTATTATTATAAACTCGATAAGTAGCCAAATAGAGTGAATTTCTGATCCTCCTGCCTCTACCTCCCAAATGCCACAGCTACAGGTGTATGATGCCATGTTTATTGGGCACTGTGGCTCTGGGGGCTTTAAATACAGGTCCTCCCTCACACACTCCGGGCAAGCACCTTAACCACTGAGCCACACCCCCAGCTCTAGAATGTGGCCTGCCCTGCCAGTTCACCTGCCTTCTGTTCATCTGTCCTCAGCCCGTGTCCTGTGCGAAGCAGAGTTGTAATGTTGGGACAGGACTTGAGGATTTTCAGGTCAAAGGCAGAGATGGGCCCGCCAAGCACTCCAGGGCTGTGAAATGTGTCTTCGGAGCTCTGCCCACCCAGCAGTGTTATGTATGGCGCTGTCCACGCTGATTGGTGATTTCTTGCTGCTCCATCTGGCCCTCACTGGCAGAGCTCCAGGCATGACTTCCCTCTGGCCGGGCCATATGTCCTGCCAGCCCTGGGAGGCCTGAGAATGATGGGGTGGGAGGCAGATGAGAGCTAATTCCTTTCCACCATCCTGGCTGCCAGACCTGGAGCTCCTAGAATCCACAGCAGCTGCCTGCGTGGGTAGGATTGGGAGACAGGGACTCCTCCACACATCCCCTGGTGATGTCACTGCCATAGCCTTCACCGCCCAAGGGCCAGGTGTCCTGAGCAACCAAGATGGCACCTGTATGCCTTTGGATTGGCCAAGCCTAAACTGGAACCTTTCTTTAAAAGTGATGTGTGGCCGGGTGGCGGTGGTGCACACCTTAATCCCAGCACTTGGGAGGCAGAGCCATGCAGGTCTCTGAGTTCAAGGACAGCCTGGTCTACTGAGTGAGTTCCAGGACAGGCACCAAAACTACACAGAGAAAACCCTGTCTCGAAAACCCAAAATAAGGAAAGAAAGAAAGGAAGGAAGGAAGGAAGGAAGGAAAAGAGAGATGTGTGTTGCCAGCCGGTGGTAGCTCAGGCATTTATTTATTTATTTATTTATTTATTTATTTAATAGACATGAAGATATTATTTTTGTTTGTTTGTTTGTTTGTATTTTAAGACAGAGTTTCTCTGTGTAGCCTTGGCTAGCCTGGTCTTGAATTCATGATTCTCCTGTCTCAGTCTCCTGGTAGCTCAGGCCTTTAATCCCAGCAGGCAGAGGCAGGTGGATCTCTATTGAGTTCAAGGTACACAGGGAGTACCAGGACAGCCAGGGCCACACTCTTATCTCAAAAAGCAAACTGTGCGTGGTGGCACACACCTCTAATCCCAAGCACTTGCCAGCCTGGTCTACAAAGCTAGTTCCAGGACAGTCAGAGCTGATACACAGAGAAACTCTGTCTCAAAAACTAAACAAAGAAAATAGAAAAATAAATGAATCTGTTTCCACAGGATAATCTAAGTCAGAAAACTACAAGTTACAAGGTGAATTCAGGTCACTGTGATGTCACAGCTAGCAAGGAAGCTCTGGAAGAGGGATCATGCCAGAGAGACTGGGTAGCCATCTGCACAGGCTCCCACTGGACTCTGCATGCTTAATAAGAACTACAACAGCCAGGCAGTGGTGGCACACACCTCTACTCCCAGCACTCGGGAGGCAGAGGCAGGTGAATCTCCGTGAGTCTGAGGCCAGCCTGGGCTACAGAATGAGTTCCAGGAGAGCCAGAACTACACAGAGAAACCCTGTCTGGAAACACCCCACCCCCCACCCCCCAAAAAAGAACTACAACAGATTTAAATCAACCAACCAAACTCAGTGGTTTTATAACGACATTAAAAGACAATTGAGACCAGGTGTGGTGGCTCCTGTCCGCAATCCCAACACTTAGGAAGTGGAGGCAGGAGGATGAAGAACAAGGTCATCTTTTGTTTTGTTTTGTTTTTCGAGACAGGGTTTCTCTGTATAGCTTTGCGCCTTTCTTGGAACTCACTTGGTAGCCCAGGCTGGCCTCGAACTCACAGAGATCCGCCTGCCTCTGCCTCCCGAGTGCTGGGATTAAAGGCGTGCGCCACCACCGCCCGGCGAACAAGGTCATCTTTAAGCTTAAGGCCAGCCCTGGTTCCATTACATCCTGTCTGAAATGAGTGTGTGTGTGTGTGTGTGTGTGTGTGTGTGTGTGTGTGTGTGAGAGAGAGAGAGAGAGAGAGGGAGGGAGGGAGGGAGGGAGGGAGGGAGGGAGGGAGGGAGGCAGCCCTCCTCCAGTGAAGACACAGGCAGCAAAAGCCATCTGGTCCGAGTTTGGTCCTGGGATCCCGTGGTGGAGGAGAGAACTGACTGCGGATCTGTCTTCTGCCCTCCAGACGTGCAGCCACACTCAGGTGTGAGCGCAATAAATAGCTGTGAAGACCGTCAAGGTCATCATCCTTGGGTGACTTCAGGCCAGCTCTGGTTCACATGAGACTCTACCTCAAAACACGGCAAAGGGCCTGGGTACCCAGTTGTGCTGGCACATTCCTTGAAAGCCAGCTCCCGGGAGCCAAGGCCGTGAATCTCTGAGTTCAGGGCCAGTCTAGTCCGTTCACATAGTGAGACCCAGCTTCTAAAACACAAGGGGGAGGCATTCTGGCACATGCCTCAACTCTCCCTGAGTGACCTAATGAGTGTCTGTCTGGAGTGTAAGTGGGCTGTGATTTGCTCCTAGCTACAGCATAGGGAGAGAAGCCTCCTCTGGGGTTTGTTTCTGGTGTTTTGATAAGGGGGCATCTCTCTTTGTAACCCTGGCTGGCTTAGAGTTTTCCACCTCTCACCTCAGTTCCTAGCCAACACAACCAGATGCTCCTAAGTTCTGTTTTAGTTTTAGGGTTTTTTGTTTGTTTGTTTGTTTGTTTGCTTTATATTTTTCAGACAAGGTCTCATATAAAGCCAGGTTGGTCTGGAACTTACTATGTAACCGAGGCAGGCCTGCATCCACCTGTCAAGTGCTGGGGTTACATGCAGATGTGGGGAGAGGTGAAGCCAGGGTGTCTGCTGAAGAATGTCTGGTTTACTGTTACAGCCAGAAGACCACTGTCCTGCCATCCTCCAAACTCCAGAACCTGGAACTTTCTATTATATTACAGAGCTCCAGTTTTCAAAATGAAATTCTGGAGATGGACCATGAATGTCCTTAGTCCTCTGAACTGTACATCTAAAATGATTGTGTGTGTGTGTGTGTGTGTGTGTGTATCCTACATGTGTGCAGGAACCCAAAGACGTCAGATCCTCCAGAGCTGGAGTTATAGGCAGTTGTGAGCAGCCTTGCTGGATGCTGGAAACTGAACTTGGGCCTCTGGAAGAGCAGCAAGTGCCCTTAACCAGTGAGGCATCTCTCCAACCCCTTAAAAAGGTCTTTAAAAATGAGCAGAAATAGAGGTAGCCTCTGTGGACCAGCATATGCTGAGGGCCGTGGCAGTATACAGCAGGTGACAACTAGTGTTTGACAAGTCAACCCACCAGATGGATAATTCTCTGATGGGGAGCCCCACCTGGTAAAGCCGTGGGGTCACTGGCTGTGGAAACCGGTTGTTTTCTGTCTGTAACTTTCTCGGGTGCCACTGTTATGCCCCCCTAATAAGAACAGCTGTGGGGTGCCTTCCACAGCCCTTTGGTAGTGCGTTTTCCATCTCTGGGCACACGTTTAGCTGTGGACTTCTGTTTAAGATGTATAATTCTGATGTATAGAAATAATACCAAAATGTTCTTTACTGACACAAGAAAGTAACAGTATTCTCGGTCTCAAAGACAGCCTTTTACACATTTTGCAAAGACCTTAGAACTAGTCCAAAACAGACTAAGCTGCCCCTACAGAAAATACACAAAGACTAATTCCCAGGTGTTGTTAATTGCTAAATCAAGGCCGGGTGTTTACATCAAGACAGAGTCCTTGCAGGAGCTCCCTTTCTGCACCTACCCTGACTGCTCAAGGTTCAGCCAATTGTTTAATGCCTGGGACCCCTCACCAACTTAGAGCCATGCGCATGGGTCAATGTGGCATTACTAGCCTAAGAGAAACTACATGACTTAGCTTGTGTTTTGAGAATGGGTAGGGCCCTGAAAAGGTAACTTATAATTGTCCAGAGTTTGGCTGTGAGGGAACAGCAGTGGCGGTGTGTAGAGAGATGGCTATGTACAGCTATGTGAGAACTATTGCAGAATGTGAGTGAAGTGTGTGTGTGTGTGTGTGTGTGTGTGTGTGTGTGTGTGCTGAGTGAGAGATGAAGAAGAAGCATGAGAGAAGTGTTAGGGCGCAAGTGCATGAAAGAGTGAGTGAGTAAAGAGCGAGTGAACAATGTAGAAGGATGTGTGTGTGAGTAAGTGTGAGAGAGACAGTGTGTGTGAACGAGCTGCTGCTGCGTAGAGGAGCTGTGCCTAGGAACTGTGTAAAGTGATGTATGCTGAGAGAGCTATGTGAATGAGATGTTTAGCAGTTGTTGGGTGGAGATTTGTAACTGTGTGGAGACAAGGAAGATGCAGTTGTATAGAAAAGACATGTAGAGGTAAAATGTGTGTAAAAGAAAGATGTGTAGCCATGTGAAAAATGTATGTATGTAAAGGTATGTAGCTGTGTGCAGTAGTGTGGAGATATGGAGCTGTGTGCAGACAGAGTCAGAGACCATTTCTAAGGTGAAGTAAAAGAGAAAGTTAACATCAGAAAGCATGCATGTTTTCTTATTTCACCAGTCATAGATAGACTGAAACTTGTTTCTTTTTTTTTTTAAAGATTTATTTATTTATTATGTATACAGTGTTCTGTTTGCATGTATCCCTGCAGGCCAGAAGAGGGAGCCAGATCTCATTACAGGTGGTTGTGAGCCACCATGTGGGTGCTGGGAATTGAACTCAGGACCTCTGGAAGAACAGCCAGTGTTCTTAACCTCTAAGCCATCTCTCCAACCCCTGAAACTTGTTTCTAATTAACCTCACATAAAAAAAGTCTAGCCCTTGCTGCCTTCATGGATTTTCTTGCATTACCCTGAAGGTGGCCTTGGAGCAAGCTCTCCACAGGCCCCCAATAAGCATCTCTCTCTCTCTCTCTCTCTCTCTCTCTCTCTCTCTCTCTCTCTCTCTCTCACACACACACACACACACACATAGTTTGCTGGAGTCTCCTGGTGTGAGGACTGGCTGCCAGAGCCTTTACCCACAGGATCATCTCACTGGTCATAAAACTGTAAAATTGTCAATTTTAAAGACAAGTGTGGTCTCATGTGCCTGCAATACCCACACTCAGGAAGCTGAGGCTGGAGGATTATGAGTTTGAACAAGCCTGGACGATGTAATAGTTGTCTCAAAAAGTGAACCAGATTCGGGCACGGTGCCACAAACCTTTACTCCTAGCACTAGGGAGGCAGAAGTAGATGGATCTCTGCAAGTTTAAGGCCAGCCTGGTCTACATAGGGAGTTCCATGACAGACCCAGGCAATACAGACTGTTTACACCATCATCTCTCACTCACTCACTCTCACAGAATCCAGGACTCCAGACAAAAGATCCAACAGGCTGTAAACTGGGGCCATTTCCTAACTCTGCTTTTCTCAGCTTGGCACTGGTCTGATGTAGTGGAGAGTCAGACAGGCAGGTGAGGGCGGAGGCGCTGCCCCAAGCAGGCAAAGGTGTGATCACCTACAGAGTCAACCCTGCGTGCTTTGCCACGCAGACCACCAGACTCCACGCAGAGAAGTCAGAGCCTCACCCATGCACCAGGTGCAGGTGTCCTGGGAGCCTGTCAGGCGCCGTCTAAGCTGCCTTCTACCTACTGCCACAACCTCGTGAGCCGGGGAGCTTTAATGGGGCCTTGTGGCACAGATGGCTCTTCCTGGGAGCCTCTGTGTGGGTGGGAAGAGGCGACGCGCTCCAGGCTTGGGAAGCTATTCTCGGTGTGTGAAGGGCGATGTGCGAAGAGGTGAGAGGCCCAGGGCATCTGCTGAGCATTATCTGGGTTATTGTTTGCAGGAAAGAATGTATCCGCGGCCACCAAAGCCCCAGCAGTCAACTGCGCTGCCAAGGTGCCGCCGATAGGGGGCGCTGCTCCCCCAGGCCTGCTTTTGGCTCCTGACCTGACAGATTGGATTTAAAGGCCTAAGAATTAAGGGAAGGAACTGGAAGGCCATCTTTACTTATTTCCAACCTGGGGAGCCCCAAACCCAGTCCTTGGCTTCTGCCCTGGGTTCCCGACTTCAGCTGCTCTGCTACATCTCAGGCACCAGGTTGGCTTAAATACATTCTTTATTTTGTTTTTTTGAGATAGGGTTTCTCTGTGTAGCCCTGGCTGTCCTGGAACTCACTCTGTAGACCAGACTGGTCAGTACTCAGAGATCTGGTTCTATAGTGCTTGGATTAAAGGTGTGAGCCGCCGCCGCCGCCGCCACCACCACCACCACCACCTGGCTCTTTTTAAAAAAATTCTTTTCAATTTATTTATTTTTATGTTACTTGCATGTATGTCTGTGTGAAGGTGTCAGATCTTGGAGTTAAACACAGTTGTGAGCTGCCATGTGGGTGTTGGGAATTGAACCTAGGTCCTCTGGAAGAGCAGTCAGTGCTCTTAACCACTGAGCTATCTCTCCAGCCCCCTTATTTTAAATTCTTAACTTTTATTTATTGATAAATAGTTATTTTATTTTTGGTTTTTTTCGAGACAGGGTTTAATCTGTATAACCTTACTGACCTGAAACTATACATATATTCTTTTTTGTATATATTTTATTTTTATTTATTTTACTTCCAGCCAACTTCCCCTCCCTCCCCCTCATGTCCCCTCTACTACTCATCCCCATGCAGTCCTCCAAAGCTCCAGTCATTTCCCCATATGCTCTCAACATATAACAGGTCTATCTATCGCCTGATGTGGAATGCATGTTCCTCCCATCCATTTTAGCCTAAACTCCATTTAGGCCCAGTGTTGGGGCCCGAGTGCCCTGAGACTGCAAGGGTGCCAGTGAACCCCATGAGGCTTATCATGCCACTAGAAATTTGGGTGCTCTAGTCTGTCGGTGGTGCACACCTTTAATCCCAGCACCCAGGGAGGCACAGACAGGCAGATCTCTGAGTTCAAGGACAGCCTGGTCTATATAATGATTTTGAGGACAGGCTCCAAAGCTACACAGAGAAACCCTGTCTCGAAAAACAAATCAAAAAAGAACTCCTGCCCCAAAGCAAGACAGCTGAGATGGAGCCAAACACGGGGGTCAGGGAGCACAGACCGTTTTCCTGGGGAAGATTCACGTGGAGCCTGCAAAGACCATAGAGGATACCAGGGTACTCTATGAACAGAAGGCTTTTATGGGTTTCCTGGGAGGGGCTCGGGAGGCCAGTCATCAAGCTGCCTGATGCCACCCGTCTATATGGGCAGTTCCAGACCAGCCCAGGCTACAGAGTGAGACCCTGGCATCTCCTTTCAGTCACCCGCCAGACATCTGTAGACCTGTGGTGGGTGGAAAGACGGAGAGCCTAAAGCAGCCTGGGCAGGGAGAAGAGCTCCTTCCCTTAGCATCCACTTTGCCTTTCCTGCTGACTGGCAGAGGAGAAACGTCAACACAACTGAGAAAGCCAAAACTGTCTCTAATAAGTATTTCCTGAGCGGCCCTCCCCAGCCCAGAGGGTCTGTGGGGAAGAGGACTCCTGACTCTCTTGTCTCCACTTCCTCTAGTGTGCCACGACGCCCAGTTGATGTGGTGCTGGGCATCAAACCCAAGGCCTTGTGCATGCCAGGCAAGCACTCTACCAGCTAGGGGCTTGGCTTACTGAGGAAGTGGTGTAGAGAAGCCAGCTCACCCACCAGGCATGGTGGTGCATGCCAGTAATCCTGGGATTGTGAGGCAGAGGCTTTGCTGGGAGTTCAAGGATTGTGAGGCAGAGGATTTGCTGGGAGTTCAAGGACAATGTGTGAGCTACAGAATGAAACCTTGTCTCAAAATCAATAAATAAATGTTTAGTCAGATTGGTAAAGGAGAAATATAGACTAAAAAGAACAGTGTGAATAACATTTCTTTGGTGTTGTTGGTTTTGTTTTTTGAGATGGGATCTCAGTGTGCACCTCTAGCTAGACTGAAACTCACTATGGATACCAGGGTGGGCTTGAACTCACAGAGATCCGCTTGCTTCTGCCACCACAGTGCACACACCATGCCCTGTCTTTTCATATTTTTTAAATTTTATTTATTTTTACTTTATGTGCATTGGTGTTTTGCCTGCCTGTGTGTCTGTGTGAGGGTGTCGGATTCCCTGGAACTGGAGTTACAGACAATACCCAGCACCAACATGGAGTTGTGAGCTGCCATGTTGGTGCTGGGTATTGAATCCGGATCCTCTGGAAGAGCAGTCAGTGCTCTTAACTGCTGAGCCATTTCTCCAGTCCGCCTTTTAATATTTTTATAATCTTTTTCAGGGAGGGTCATACATGGAGGCGGCTGGCCTGGACGTCGCCTTGCCTGATGGTTAACATTTCTTACCTGAGAGACTAAAGGGCTTAGGTAAGATTCCCTTTGGTCTAAGCAGGGTTAATGGGCAGTGAGCCCCAATTACGGCTGCAAGGCTATGATAGTTTCTTCCTGCGAATAAATCTGGCACGTGTAAAAAGTAACCTAGCCACATCTGCTTTCTTTCTGTCCTTTTGAGACAAGGTCTCCGGTAGCTCAGGCTGGCCTAGGGCTCACTATGCAGCTGAGGCTAGCCCTGAACTCACAGCCCT
>CABHPP010101127.1:0-29049 GCA_902168425.1 Peromyscus attwateri | reverse complement strand
AAATGAGCCACTAGCAGCTTTCTGAAACCCAGGGAGCCCTGCTCTGCACTGAGCAACCCCTGGCCTTCTCCACGTGGCCGTGCTGCCGGTGATCTTGAAGGCTTCTATTAAGCAATCAAGACCTAATGACGCCTATATGCAAACCCGAAATTTCACTTGTAGAGTAGGGGCCTTGGATGGAAGTCCCCTGCCCTGCCCAGAGGACAGGATTCAGGCAGCCAGGCAAGCTTTAATTCATGTGAGGTTTTCTGGGTAGCAGGGCTAATGACATTCCCTACCCCTTTCAAACAGCTTTGACCACCCTTTTCCTTCGGGGGCACCCACTTTTCTCCCTCTCCTTCCCTATTGCGAACATCCCTGGAAAGGTCACTTCATACCCCCAACCCCTAAGACCACATGGCTATGACAGGAAAATCCATGGGTCTGAGCAGGAGTATGAACAGGTGGGCGAGGCATTTAGCAATGGCCTTCAAGGGAAAAGGCCTCTTTCTCAGAGTGCTGAAGGCTCCCCTGGCCCCCTACATTAAAATCCACTTCTTCCCATCAGCAAGAGGCCACCATTATTCCCCAGACACCCCTGTCCACCCCTCTACCCACCCCTGCAAGGCCTCCTGCTTACAGAGTTAGCCAAGCAAGTCTTGACTCTAGCCCTGGGATTCCAGGTATTTCCCCAGCCACACCTCATCTAATTGCTTTCCAGTCAGCTAATCCTTGGCCACGCCCTCAGCTCCAGCCAGGCAAGGCACTTCAGTGTGGCCGGCAGAGTTTCTGAGACTTCCCATGGCACTGGGCCAAGCCCAGGGAAGCCTCTGGACTCCCCTTGCCCAAACCACATCCTCCCTGCCCTTCCCCACACCTCAAACCCTCCTCTGACTACCATTTCCAAACCAAGCGGAACGCAGGCCAGCCCAGACTCAAAGCAGCAGACCAATTCATTCCCTTCCTGTCCCCAGCCCCGAGGACTGGTCATATGCCGCTCTGGGCAAAGTACTGTGAGCCAAAAGGGAACTTGTACCTACAGTTCTAGTCTCTGGACTAGTTGTTCTAAGCAAGGCTTCAGCCTTGATTTGAGGAGAATTAGTTACAGCCTGCGCGTTTTTATTTCCAGAGAGTGTTTGAATGCAAACACTAAGTCTAGCTTTCAACCCTGGGAAACCAGATTCAGCAAATACTTCTATGTTTTAATACCTCTGAGCAAGGGAGAAGGTCTTAATTACAGAAATGGTCGCCCCAAGTAATCAAGAGGGCAGTGGAAGAAGGGGCCAATTGTGCCTTCTCCGTAGGGGGCATGAGGGGGCATGGGGGGGCACTGTGGGTTCTGCTCTGAGCCCTCTCGTGAAGTGTCTCTCACCCCAGCCAGGGCCCTCCTCCCTTCCTATATTTTCTTCCCACTTTGTCCATCAGGGGTTGGAGGATTGCTTTTTGCAGCCCCCGCCGCCGCCGCCGCCTCCGGAGCTGGCTGTGAGCCTTGGGGTTCAGCTATTACTGCTCCCCCTTTCTGCTGTGTGCTGAGAGAGAGGGAAGCAGTAAATAGTACTTTTGTGACTTTTAGTGTCCAAAACTCTTCCAAGAGCCTGATGATTCCAGGAGCTAGCTAGCTCCATACCTGTGCCGGCCAGTACCATAGCCACCAGCCACATGTGGTTTGAGCACTTAGAAGGTGCTTGACCCAAACTGAGCCGTGCCTGCACAGTAAAATATACACTAGGTTTCAAAGACTTAGTTCACACACACACAAAGATTAACGAAACTATTGCACACACAAAGATTAACGAAACTATTGATTGCTGAACTGAGCCCAGCACTCAGGCTGAGGTAGGAGCATAGAGAGTTTGAAACTAGCCTGGGCTAGTTTCAAAAAAGAAAAAGACAATGACAGCAATAAATAAATAAATAAATAAATAAATAAATAAATAAAATTCATTGGAAACTTTTTTTTTTTTTTTTTTTTTTTGAGATAGGGTTTCTCTGTGTAGCTTTGTGCCTTTCCTGGAACTCACTCTGTAGCCCAGGCTGGCCTCAAACTCACAGAGATCCACTTGCCTCTGCCTCCCGAGTGCTGGGATTAAAGGTGTGCGCCACCACCACCCGGCTTCGTTGGTAACTTTTCACTACTGGTTACATCATGTTGAAATTCTAATTATTTGGATACCATTGATAATATAAAATTTTACCTGCCTCCGCTTTGGGGGTGGGGCTTTATATATGGCTACTAGAAAACAGAAAATTGCAGATGTGGCTTCCCCACTGGATCTGGCTCCATAGCTGGGATTCTGTGGGGTTGGTAAGAGCTGCAATGCTTCTCAGGTTGTCTGTGTTTGCCACTGTGGCGATCTCTCCCAGCCTCTCCAGCCTCCCACCTCCCTGCTTTACCCTCCTTCACCCTTGACCTCTAAGGGGGCCTCCTGAGCCTGGGGTACTCCCTGTCATTCCTCTTTACGTAGGAATACAGGGGTGGTGCCTGGGGCGCCCCTGGATCATCCAGCTGACACACAGCAGGTGGTTACTCAATGCCCACCCCCACCGCCCAAAGGGGGCCTGGAAGTTTTATTGGAACTCCTGTGTTCTTTCCTAATGATCCTGGCTCATGGGATCCTGACTTTGGGCAGATGAATTAAATCTCCCATCTCCCAGGAAGTTCAGTGGACTGGAGTTGAGACAAGGCCAGCTAAATGGAGCCAGATGCAGGCCTGAGTACAGACAGCTGGGCTCTTTTGCCCTGGTTCACTGCCGGCGGGTGCAGTCTACTTCCGAGTTTGATCTTTCTCTTCCTCTGGGTCCCGGGCTCCTCTCTACGAACCGCTTGCAGCCAGCCCACCGTGCGTATCACTTCGCCTTTCTAAGGATTCTGAATTTCTTTTCTGGGAAGCTTCCTTGGGTTCCCTTTTGAAAGGCTGACCATTGTCTTCTGTTTGCTCAGTCTAGACACGTTATTTCGTTCGTTTCTTCAATGAGTATTTACCGAGTACCTACCGTAGGTCAGGCACCACTGGGGACACAGCTAAGAATAGACGCATTTCCTGCCTCTAGAGTTCCCACGGTAGAAAGCAAACAAAAGAAAACCTAAGGTAACACCAGATACTGTCAGGGCGGTGCGGAGAAAGATGGCAAGCTGAGGACAGTGACAGGTGGCCAGCTGGATGTGACGAGTGTAGCCAGGACCCTTCCAAGGAACAGAAAGCTAAACAGAGACCAGAGCGTCTAGAGAGCAGACACACAGCATGAGAGAAGCATGTGCAAAGGCCCTGAGACCTACTTATTGACCTTCTTCACCTTAGTTTTTCTTACTAAGAAACACTTGGTTTTGCACAACTAAAGGGACCCCTTATTTCCTGTCTTCACTTTTCAGAGGTGGGGTATCCCTCAGACAAGGAGCACCAGAGAGAGAGGAAGCCTGTTTGTAATTAGCAAACCTACTACGTTACATGCATTTAATTCTGTGCCTGACAAGGACCCTGAAGGCCAGCGAAGGCAAGCTGCTAGAGTGCGTCAGCTTCAAGTCCACCCTCTTTGTGTGCGCGCCTCTTGCCAAGAACAGGCTGCTCCTTGAGGCTTCCTCTTCTAGGGCTTGGCACAGGCCTAGAAGTCACAGCCTTATGCCTTACTGACCCAGACCTATCCAAAAGTACTTGGATTCTAGCTGGGTCTAAGCAGACAGAGAGGAGGAGGGATGGTTCCTGGGTCTCTCTCCTAGGAGGACACGTGTTCCCAACGCTGTTTCTGTCCCATGGTGGGGATGACACAGTGGAGTGGCATCAGCTAGGTTGACTGTGAACCGTGAGTCTGCAGAGCTAGTGCAAGCCTAGAGCACCACAGGTCATACACTGTCCTCTGTGCTTCGGCTTAGCCTCAGGGTCAGCTTCCCTGCCTCTGAGAACTGGCTGGGCCCACTCCAGGTCACTGTGTTCTATGAAACAGCAGCGTTCCTTCAGGCTGAGCCCAGCCTACACTGAGACTCCGTCTTATAAAGCAACAACCCTGACTTGAGTTACTCCATTTTGGTGATAGGTGCCAAGAAAGAATGACTCCACATCCTGTTTACACAAATAAATAACTACCACTTGCCAAACACCAAGAAGTACAAACTAATAAGGGTTAGTTTGTGCCCATCAATAATGTCACAATATTAAATTGACACTGGAAACACCAAGCACAGCAGCTTGTCAATGACCCTGATGACCACCCCCTCACCTGAGATATAGAAGGGGAACTGAAGACGGCAACGTGCCCAGGACACTGACGAGTTACTACAGTGTCGTCCACTACAAGCCTCGTTCAGGAGAATTACCACAGCTAAGGGCTCCTGCCCCGGGTCTAGCTTGAGTGCAGTTTCTTCTGACCCCAACACTCAGCCTATTTTAAACTGGGCTTGGACGAGGCCTGTCACTGGGACCCACGTCTGACATATCTGAGGTTGAACAGCTCTGAGCCCCAAGTCCTCTGAACTCAGGCTTTGACCTTTCTTGGCTGCACCGCCATCTTTCTCGGCGGTTAAGAAGGGCACTTGTTGTTTTTGCAGAGGGCCTGGGATTGATTCCCAGCACCCACACGGTGGCTCACAACTGTCTGTAACCCCAGTTCCAGAAAATCCAACAGGCATGTATGGTGTACACATACATGCATGCAGGCAAAACATTCATAAACATGATGTATAATAAGTAAATCTATAAAAATTTGAAAAAAAAAAACCAGTAAAAACCTAACATTGCTAATGGCTAATTAAGTGAAATCAGAACTATGCAGCAAATTGTAGCCAATAGTGTAGCTAATCAGCATATTTTATTCAATTTAATAAATAATTTAATAATTTGGAAAGTCACAAACATATCTATATAGGTTTCTAACATAAAAGACTCATGACGAGCCGGGCGTTGGTGGCGCACGCCTTTAATCCCAGCACTCGGGAGGCAGAGGCAGGCGGATCTCTGTGAGTTCGAGGCCAGCCTGGGCTACCAAGTGAGCTCCAGGAAAGGCGCAAAGCTACACAGAGAAACCCTGTCTCGAAAAAACCAAAAAAAAAAAAAAAAAAAAAAAAAAAAAAACTCATGACAACTTCCTCCTCCTTTCAGCCCCCTTATTATTTTTTTAAACTTTGCTTGCTTGTTCTCTCTCTCTCTTTCTCCTCCCTCCCCTCCCCACTTCTTTTCCTATTCCTCTGTCTCTCTCCCTCAGATAATTTCTCTGTGAACTGCCCTTAGAAAGTTCCCCTGCCTGACACCCTAGTGTCCCCAAATCTGTTGAGCTGAAGAGACTCTGACATTAGCCTACTGGGAAATGGCCAAGGTGTGTGTTGTGGGGAGTCATCCATGTGTGGTTTTAACTACACCCCAAAACTTACAAGTTGAGACAGATTCAAGAACATGTATCAAGTACATGTATCTCTGAATGCCTGTGTCTTGTACACACATTCTAGGAAGCTAGATTCCCACCCTTACAGTCCAGCTAAGCTAAGGGACCATCTAGAAAAATCCACACCTCTTTTTAGCTCCTCCACATCTACGTACGTCCCCATCTTGGCCCGCCTTCAGCTGGCTCTGCAGAAGTGGGATGGGGGTGCTCTTGAAGTTCAGACATTAATTACCAAGTTAGAATATTTTTTAAATTACAAGGCATGGCCCCAGGAGACAAAAGGCTGGGAGGAGCAGGAGAGGGAGGGCTGGGGAGGATGTCGCTGAGATGGGGGAGTGGGTGGAGCTCAGGCTAGAGGCTGGGTGAGCCGATACCCTAGTCCCTGCTTCATCTCAAGGCTAATATCTCCTACAGAGAAGAGAACACTAAGGCTAGTAATGGAGACTTGCAGCCTGCCCAGAACTGGGTATGAGATGCAGGGCTTCTCCTAATTTTGAGTGGAAAAGTTTTAACCACTCCAGGTCTCTCTTCCCCATGTGAGCCTTTATTGTTTTTCACAAAGGGAAGAAAGACCAAGTCATCTTCCAGCTAGGTGATACGGAGCTGAGAACTCTCTAGAAAGGACCTGGAAGGGCAAGGGTCCCAAGGGCTCTGCCACTCAACTGGGCTTGAAAATGCCCCAGAGTTGGTGCCATTAGGAAAATCCCCCCATGGAGACACCCATCACAGGGTCTGTTCATTCTCCACTGAGCCACAGGCAGTCTGTGTTTCAGAGAACGTGCCCACAGCCGCCTCACGCCACTCTCCAGAAGCCTCCCGTGACAGCCTCTTGCAGCCACGCTGCACTTGGAGTGTGCTGGCCATCTCTGAAGTGCGAAGGCTACTTAAAAATGGTCCTGCAGTGGTACTGGTTTCAGTGTCTGGTCTGGTGGGAGCTGATTTTCCTCTAACTGCAGACAGGCTCTCTATCGGCTCCCGTGTTACCATGGTTGCTGAGGGGGAACGCTGGCTTTAAATTTCACATTTCAGCGTGCTCTGGCTGGCTAAGGGAGCCCAGAACAGTTATGGGGTGGGGGTGGGGGTGGGGGTGGGGAGAGGCTGGAAAGGCTGGTGGGCTGGGGAGGAGACTCCTGGTTCGATTTGAGGCCACCTCAAAGGCTCTGCCTCTGAGTGTGGATGTGGATGTATGTTTGGTGGGGTGGTGGGGGGTGCTCTGCACAGGTCAGTGTCATACCATGAGTGACTTGGCTGTCTATGTGTGCCAAGCAGAAGAGGGGAGCAGTGGGTGGGGAGGGACTAAACGTGGGGGTTACTTCAGCAGGGTTCCAGGAAGGGTTAAGCCTGGGTGCGCACAGCGAAAGTCTTGGAGCCTGCAGGGATTCTGATGCTAAACCAAGGGCTCAGGGCTTGGGTACCTGGCCTGCATGCTCAGAGGAACATTCCGCCAGGATTCTGGACCTCAGATTAGGGGTGAAAGAGACTATATGCTATAAGAACTGCAAACTGCCAGGCTTGGTGGCACATGCCTCTAATCCCAGCACCCTGGAGATGGAGGCAGGGGATCATGAATTTGAGGTCAAATTCATCATGGAGTCCCTCACCATGGAGGTAGGGCATTAGCAAGAGCTAGAAAGAATGCAAGTTTGCCCACGAAAATACAATGGGACAGTGTGTCTGGCAGGGGTATCACATGTGACTCCAGGGGCCTTGGATGCCCAGTTAGGAACATGGTCTCCCTTAGTGCCCTCTTGAGGTATGCTACTTCTCTTGAATCATGTCTGAGACACAATCTGCACCATAACAACACATTATGACAGGTCACAGTACAGTTGCCACAAGCCACTTGCTTTTCATGAATGTCTGGCTTACTTGAAGTCTTAAAGCCAACCCAGAACATTCTCATGCTACATGAAAGAATCTTGAGGGTCTGGAAGCTGATAGACTAGAACTCCACAGCCAGGAACTTCAGCTGCTGAGATTTGAACTTGGGTCTCAGCAACTAAGGCCAGGCGCTCCCACAATGCTTTTGGCTGGTCAGTAGTTGCTCACTAAATGCACCTGGGATGTGAATGCGCCTGTTACTTGACCATGGCCACAGACCAGAATCAACTTGGAAAGCCTCCATCCCCGCAGCCCAACCCCATCCCCAGGAAGTTTGGTTTACGGGGTGAGGGAGAGGGGCAAGGGCCGATTTGGGAATTAGCAATTTTGTAAAACTTCCAGAGGCGCAGGGTGAAGATCATTTCCCATGGCTCCAGCCAATAAATCTCCCCTCCCTGAGGGGAGCCCAGAGCACAGCCTACCTTGGGCTTCTTCTGGCCCCAGCTAGGCTGCCAAGCAGTCCCATCCCCTGCTTTGGGGAAGTCAGGAGTGGTCCTGGCAAGGTGCCCGTGAAGAATATCCTGCGTCGCTGAGTCTTTCTACCCACACCCACTTCATCTCGGCCTTTTCCGAGGTCAGATTTCCCTGGAGCCAAAACAATGTGAGCAATTGAATGCATGCTCACGCACAAAGTTCAAAAAGTGTCTCTCTCATTGTTGCACAGCGTAGTTTCATTTTTTCATTTCCCGACAAGCCTGACATGCTGGCCTAGGTTCTCCCGGTGTGCCTGTCTGCCTCCTCTAGCAGCCGAGCTTGCTGCTTGCTGGGTCTGGGGGTCGGGGGGCTCTCTTCATAGGCAGACCCTTCAGAGCCACTTTCCACAGGAAAAGCAAAGAGGGGCAGGTGGAGGGGGAGACTGGTAGGAGCTGGAAGGTAGTAAGTACAGAGGTATGACAGATTCCTGGCAGACAACACTGTCCCCCACCCCCACTCCTCCTCCGCTCCACTCCTGACCTCTGTCTATGGTTGTAGGGTTCTGAAGAGGGCAGGAGGTGAGTTACCAGTAGAGGTAGGCCGGGAGAGCAGTGGATGAGAGAGGGAAGGTAGGATGTTCGGGGGTGGGAGGGAGGGAGAAAGGATGAGAGGAAGTGGAGAGAGGCAGGCACAAAGCTTGGCTGAAAAATTCCCCTGCCGCAGGAATTTCCAACAAAGCTCTTCACGTAATGGGCCCAGAGAGAGGCGTTTAACAGCCGTGCAAGGGACTAGAAAAGATGCCCCTGAGGCTAGGAGGTGATGGTGGACTGGAGAGGCAAATGGTGAGCCCTGAAGGGTTATAAATGGAGGGTGCAGGACCAGCCAGACCCAGAGTCTGCCAGGATGGCCCAGAGAAGCCAGCTGCCATGGGAATGCCCATGCTCCAGCTGGGTCAGTCACCGGAACTTCCTGTGTGGGGGCCCTCAGTTTGGCTGAGGACCTGGACTAGATGGTGGTATTCTGGAAGTGCCCTGAGAGCTCACAGGGTGCCTTGCAATGTGTGCCTTCTGGGATCTTTTTACGATGTTTTATAGTTCTCAGAGTCTAAGTCTTTTACTTCGTTAGTTAAGCTTATTCAAAGCATTTTGTTCTTTTTAATGTGATTGTAAATGGGACCGTTTTCCTAGTTTCCTTCCTGGATAGTTCATTATTAGTATGCAGAAATGCAAGTGCTTTTCATATTTGATCTTGTGTCTTTATTGAATTTGTTTATTTCATTAATTTATTTATCTTGAGACAAGCTCCAGCCATACAGCTTTGGCTGGCCTGGAATTTGCTATGTAGCTCAGGCTGGTTTCAAACTCACAGAGAGCCACCTGCCTCTGCCTCTTGAATTCTGGGACTAATGGCATGTGCCCCCCCATACCTGCCTTGTAACAGTTTTTTGAAGGCTCTCTTTAGAATTTTTTGATCCAGTCTGGCTGTACAGTCTGGGCTGTCCCAACTCATGACCCCACTGATTTGGCCTATCCAGTACTAACATCACTAGCTAGAGCCACCATGCCTCACTGAATGTTTTATTATATGTAAGATCATCTTATCTGTAAATCCGGACAGTTTTACTTCTTCCTTTTGGACTTGGATGCCTTTTATTTCTTTCTCCTATCGATTTCTCCTGGTAACTGCTAGGGCCCTGTTTAATATGAGTAGACAGTGTACATCCTCGTATTGTTTCTGATCTTTCTTGGATTGGAAGGTTTAGTATTGTGAAAATGTCTACACCAACCAAAGCGCTACAAAGGTTCAATGCAATCCATTTAAGAATCACAATCACCCAATTTTGCAGAAATAATACAAAATTCTGAAATTCAACTGGAACCACAAAACATCTCAAATAACCAAGGCAATCTTAAGCAGAGGATAAAATTAAAGGCATCACAGTCCCTGACTTCAGAATATATCACGAAGTCATAGTAGCCCAAACATCACGGTACTGGCATAAAAACAGTCTTCTAGACTTTTATGGAACAAAACAGGGAGGCTGGGAATAAAGCTACATACCAACTGATCCTCAACAAAGGGGAAAGATAGTCTCTCCAGTAAGTGGTGCTGGGAAAACCCACATGCAGGAGAATGAGACTGGACCCTACCTCACTATACATGAATAACAACATACGTTAAACACTTACACACAAGACTTTGAAACTATAAAACTATTAGAAAACATAGTAAAAAAAAAATGCTTGACCCTGGGCAGTGAGTTTGGAATATGACTCCATAAGTAGAGGCATGGAAAGCAGAAACAGCCAAGCAGACCTAAGTAAAACGAAAAAGCTGCCGCACAGGAAAGGAAATGATCCACAGAGTGCAAGACAACCCATGGTACGGGAGGCAATATCGTAAACCATACATCAAATAAGGTGGTGATGCCCAAAGCAGCTAAGGCAGTGGTCCTCTACCTTCCTAATGCCATGACCCTTTAATACAGTTCCTCGTGTTGTGGTGATCACAACCATAAAATTATTTTCATGGCTACTTCATAACTGTAATTTTGCTACTGTTATGAACTGTAATGTAAATATGAGTGTTTTCCGATAGTCTTAGGCGACCCCCGTGAAAGGGTCGTTTGACCCCCAGGTTGAGAACTTCTGATCTAAGGCATTCCTAGGACTCAATGGCAGAAAGCCTAGCGACACAGCCAGAAAGTAGGCTAAGGGTTTGAACAGACGTTTCATCTGAGAAGCCAGGCATGAGGAGATGTATGAGGAGATGCTCAACATCATTAATCATGAGGGAAATGCCAATTCAAACCACAATGAACTATCATCTGATGCTCAGGTGGCGATTATCACAAAATGAGCCAGCAGGAGCTGCGGAGGATGCAGCAAACTGGGAATCCCTGACCAGTGATTACGGGGATAGAAGATAAGGCCGTGGGAAACTGTACCCAGGATCCTCAGCCAATCGTAAAGCAGAATCATTTCTGGGATTTATGCAGATGAGCCGAAATCATGACCTCTACACCTCTCTGCACTCACTCCCATCTTCACTGCAGTATTGGTCACAAGAACCACGCTGTGAAAAACAACGGGAATGGCCATCAGTGCGTGCATGCATGGGTGAGGGAAACGTGGTGTGTATGCAGAAGAGAACATTCATCCAGTGTTTAAAAGAGGCAAACCCCTTAGCCGGGCGGTGGTGGCGCACGCCTTTAATCCCAGCACTCGGGAGGCAGAGGCAGGCGGATCTCTGTGAGTTCAAGGCCAGCCTGGTCTCCCAAGTGAGTTCCAGGAAAGGCGCAAAGCTACACAGAGAAACCCTGTCTCGAAAAACCAAAAAAAAAAAAAAAAGAGGCAAACCCCACAATACTAGCCATGTGGATGAGCCTGAGGGACGTCATGCTAAGTGAAACAATCCGGCCAAGGAGGATAATTACCGAATGGTTCCACTTGTATTAGGCGCTGTGGTTTGGAGGTGGTTTGCCTCTAAGAGTTTATGTGTTGGAAGCTTGGTCCCCAGCACGGCAGTGTTGGGAGTTAGCACAGAACCTCTCAGAAGGGTAGGTATAAGGAGAAGAAATCAGATCACTGGGGGTGGTCACACCCCCCCCCCCAAAGCAGGGAATGCTGTGGAGCGAGCTCTCCAGTTGTTACAAAGTCAGTCAAAGAGCAGGACTGACTTCTGCATCTCTCTCTGGCTTTCTATCTCACTCTGCGATCCTTTGCCATGATGCCATCTGCCATGATGTGACACAGTAGGCAGAGCTGGAACTATGGTGTTTGGACTTGTAGCCTCCAAAAACTGTAAGCTAAATAAATCTTCCTTTTTAAGATAGAACAGTCAGCATCTGGTATGACAGCAACAGAAACCACGCTAATTCCTCGGCAATCTAAAATAGTCAGAGTCATTGAGTCAGAGAAGAGGGCGATGATTTCCAAAGGCTGGAGGGATTGTGAAGTGGGCAGTGATTTGTTATCAGTGAGTAAAAAACCAGCAGTTACACAGATAAGTGAGTTCTAGGGATCCGCTATACAGTGTTGTGTGTATAGACAGCACCACGATATTTATCCTTAATCTGTTAAGGAGGTAGATCTCCAGCTAAGCGTTAGCACGACAACATTGATGACTTTTTTCTTTGTGTGTGTATACATTTGTGTGTTGTGCATGCATGTATGTGTGTGTGCTCCCGTGCATGTAAGTATGTATTTGGAGGTCAGAGGTTGATGTTAGGGTCTTTCTTGATCACCTTCCACTTTATTTTATTTTATTTTTTTTTCGAGACAGGGTTTCTCTGTGTAGCTTTGCGCCTTTCCTGGAACTCACTTGGTAGCCCAGGCTGGCCTCGAACTCACAGAGATCCGCCTGGCTCTGCCTCCCGAGTGCTGGGATTAAAGGCGTGCGCCACCACCGCCCGGCCACCTTCCACTTTATTAACTGAGGCAGGATCTCTTGCTAACCAGCTGGCCCCAGGGATGATCCCATCTCTGCCTCCCCAGCACTGGGACTACAGTTGTGCCACATCTGCTTTTAAATGGGCGTGAGGAATCCGAACTCCAGTCCCCACATTTGCAGGACAAGTGCTTTACCCACAGAGCCATCTCCCCAGGGAAGCCCAAGAAAAATAAGTCAAAAAGATCATGCTAAGCAAATACAAGGCGTGAACAGAAGGCAGGGAGACACACATGAATACACATATAAGAACGTCTCGGTCTTTGGCCCCTCCCCTTTACTTCCTCTCTCTCTGCTTCCCGCTGCCACAAGGGGAGCAGCTCTCCTTGCCCATGCTCTTCCTCTATGATGTTTCTGGCTCACCACAGACCTTAAAACAATGGAGCCAGATGACCATGGCTGGAACCTTCTAAAACCATGGACCAAAAATCAATTTTTCCTCCTTTTAAATGACGTCTCTCAGATATCTCAGCAACAAAAAGTTAGACTTAAACATTCGGAGAGGAAGGACAGGTGCTACAGCCATCTGCACGGCCCTAAAGGAAAGCCTATGCCTTCCCAGCATGGGATAGGTAGCAACAGCAAGTTTGGCTTTAGAAACTTCCTCGACCTGGCTGTGCTTGCTCCGGGGCTGTTGCTCAAGCTTGGGTATGAGTATGTGTAATAAGGCAGGTTAGGGGGCAGCTGAATCTTCAGAATTCACCTCTTCAAGGCTTCATTTTTTTCTTAAGGCCGCATCTGAGGGTACTTTTTTGGAAAGATCCTTGGATGGAGAGTTCAGGATCTCCAGGCCAACCCTTGGCATAGATTGGCTGGATGTTTCCGAGCAGGGATTCTGCTCATATTCCCTTTAAGATCTGGCATATGCTTCGGTCCCAAGCCTGAAGGACACAGCTCTTAGAGTCCCAGTGCCCAGTGGGTCCTCTAGGCACACCTATGTTCCATCCTAGCTGCTCTAGGTACACAACTCTCTCTGCATGCAGTGCTATTCTCTCTAACCCGATAGAAAAATAGTGCCTTCTGGTTTGAATCTGAAATGTCCCCCCAGGCTCCTGTTTTGAAAGCTTAGCCCTGGGCTTCTGGTGCTATTTAGGGGAAAGCCTGGATGCTCCGAGGGGCAGGGCTGGAAGAAGTTTGATACTGGGGTGGGGGCTGGGGTGAAGGGAAGTATGTCCTCTGGTGGTGCGTTATCCTCCACCACTTCTGGTCTGGCTCTCTGCTTCCTGTTCTCCACCAGACGCCCTAGCCACCATCGTGTTCTGCTCAGGTGTATGAGCCCACGTAATCATGGACATGACTCTTGAAACCGTGAGCCAAATCTTTCCTCCCTTAATTATTTCCTGTCAGGCATTCTGTCTATCACAGCCATGCAAGAGTAACTAACGAAAAGTACGGTGAAAGCCTTTTTGCAGTCAAGAAAAGCCCAGAGCAGGATCTCTGTTCCCCAGGAGGGCACAGCTCAAAAACCAGACGAATGGGAATGCAGGCGGTGGGTAGCTTGATCCCAGTCCCGGGGAGTGGGTGAGTGGGGAGAGTATCTGATTTCTTCTTTTACAAATACCGAAAGGCATTGAGATGGTTTACTATTCAAGATTAGCGTGAGCACCATGTGATTCTGTGCTTGTCGAGATGTCCCCCCAGTACTTGACTCATCAAACAAGTGTGCATTAGGAAGGTCGCGCCCGCCAGCTCCTTGTCTGCGCAGACCTCCTGGCACCTTCCGGATCTCACACCACAAAGTTTGCACCACCTTAGGTGGTGTGAAAAATCTCCCAGCAGCCAGGGCCAGCACTCCCTACAGGCCTGTTTCCTGCTGGGGGAGCAGGTGACGGTAACAGCAGGGGGAGGGGCCCAGGTCACGCAGGAAGAATTGGGCAATTCAGGTCACTGCCCTAGAACCGCACCACTCCTTATCTTGAGCCGGCTCATGGGGGCCATGTGGACAAGAACGGAATGGGCACTCCCAGACCCCATCCTCTGAGAAGGCTGCCTTCCTTCCACTCTCTCCAAGGGACACAAAAGCCCAGGCTGCGGCTCCTCTTGGCACTGCACATTGAACCGAGACCCTAAAGAGTAAGACCAAGTCAGGAGAGGCCACCAATTGAACGAGTGAGGCATCTCTCAAGTGAAGCATAGTCATAAAGAAACAGAGACTGCCAACATGGGGTGGCTCAGTGCTGCGGGTTTAAAGGTGACCCAAGGGCGATGTGTACTCTGCTTTAGGCTGGGATGGGCACATCGTCGTCCCCTAAAGGAGTGCTCCCCGAACACGAGCACACCCTCCTCTTGCTCAATTTGCTACTTAGTTTATTCAAAAACACAAGCATGCCTCTTGACTCTGCTCTTTTCTTTTCCGTCCATTTTCTCTGTAGCTTTTCCCAGGAAATGCTCGGAAGAACTTGCCCTACACTGCTGTCCTCTCTGCCAGAGGCTCACAACCCCCCCCCCCCCCGCGCGCCCCCTTTCTTGCCACTTCTCAGTCTAAGTCCTTTGGTTCTCCAGACACTGTCCTTCCCTGTGTCCTGGTGCCAGGGCGGGAGGACAGGGATGGGCGGAGTTAGGGCTGGTACCAGCTCCTATTGGAGGATGCTGGGGGCTGGTACCAGCTCCTATTGGAGGATGCCATGATGCTTTACATTTACTCTTCTGGAACTTTCTGGAGACATTGCCTCCTCCCTCCTGGCCACTCTTCTTCTACCTCCTATATACCTCCCACCCCCATTTGCCCCCTCTTCCTGGGTGATACCACCCATTTTCAGCCTCGAACACCAGATGCACATTGATGCCCGACAGAAACAATTTCCTTACTTCCCACATGACCTCTTGGGGAGCTCTGGCTCCTTCTGCCCACCGTCGTCACGACAGCCTTTGAGGAGACTCAATAAGTGACCCACTTTCCTGGCTCTCATTCCCATGACGATTCTCTTCCTGAAACTCATACCCCAGTGAATGTAGTCATGGGGCTGGTAAATGGGAGTTCCGTCCCATCCTCCTCCCTTCCAGCTCCTACCAGCCAACCTGAATGGCTAATCTTAAGGATGCCAGAGCCCCGCCCTCAGCTTGCTCCCTCCTAGTGGGAAGTGGTTTCCTCACCACTGAGCTTCCAGCTGGCCTCCCGCTGTCCATTTCTGTCTTCTTCTATCCCCCAAACGGCCACCATGACCTTATAAAGTGAGCTTTTCTTATCTGGAAGAGCAAGCACCCCCCAAGCTTCCTTCTCTAAAGTCTCTTGACTTCTCTTATTATTTTAAAGGTTTTATTTTTATATGTATATATGAGTTTATGTGTACCACATGTGGGCAATGGCCACAGGGTCCAGAAGAGGTTGTTGATTCCCTGGAATTGGAGTTACAAGCGGTTATGAACTGCCCCACATGGGTGCTTGGAACCGAACCTGCGTTTTCCGAATGAGCAGTAGGTGCTGCTATCCCTTGACCCATCGCACCAGCCCCTATTTACTATTTTAAGACCAACTGTAGAAGTAAAACATTAAAAACAAACAAACAAAAAAATCAGGCCGGGCGGTGGTGCCACATGCCTTTAATCTCAGCACTTGGGAGGCAGAGGCAGGCGGACCTTAGTGAGTTCGAGGCCAGCCTGGTCTACAAAGCGAGTACTGGGACAGCCAGGAACGTTACACAGAGAAACCCTGTCTCGAAAAACAAAAAGCAAAACAACAACAACAACAAAAATCAGTGGTAAACCAACTCAGTCCAAAGACCCATTCATTGACACGCCACCCTAAACCTCTTCTACTAAATTCTAGATTAGGAATTACTGAAGTCTTAGTTGAAACTTATTTCTTTATGCATGAAGTAGAAGCATGGGGGAGTTCTCTCTCTCCTTTACAAAGGAGGCCTTCTTTTATATGTCATTCAACTTCATTGCTTTCTTGTGTTTTTCTCAGGTGTACCTGGGTAGAGCTTCCAGGAGTAGGGGCAGGTGGGCCGGGCAGTAAGGAGGCCCAGGCCTTTGCTCTTACCTCCCTGAGGCACGTGTAGATGGGGCACACCAGCACTCGGAAGGGCTCGCCGGTGCTGCTCCGCATGGTGCCGAACACCTCGCACAGGAAGGTGATGAAGCCCAGCCAGCGCTCCACATCCTGTTGCTGCAGCTCCTCGCGCACAGTGAAGTCCTTCTGCAGAGGCACAAGAGACCACGTCAGCCTCACTGGGGCGGGGAGGGGTCCAGGCAACACCAGCTGGACCACAGCACCTACGGTCCAAGAGCTGATCCTGTGTTCAAATGAGGACAGAAACTACCCTGCCTTGTATCCATGGCATCACACTTCCGGTTACCCTGGGTTGGGGCTTAGCTTTTCTTCCTCTGAGAGTTGCTCAGCCTTGGTTACCTTCCTCCTTCCCAGATGTCCCTCAGCCTTGCCTGGAAGATCCCAAGACTATGGACTGGGAATGTATGGTGGTGGTCGAGGTGTATGTATGCTGGGAAGGGGTAGGCAATGACACCTTTTTCAGATTCATTACCTCCCAGTTCAATTTGTTTAGATTGTCTCCTTTGACTCTCAAATCATCATCATCCTACCAGGGAGTTATGGAGTATGCTGCTTGCCCTCACAGATCAGCGGTCCACCACTGAGGACCATTTCAGCCCCTGTGCTAGGCTCAAAGCAGAAGAATAACTCCTGTCCACAACTACCCTGGCAGATAACAGGGAAATGTTTTTTTTATTATTGTTTGTGTTTATGTGTGTGTGTGTGTGTGTGTGTGTGTGTGTGTGTGTGAGCGCGCGCGCGCGTGTGCGCGCTTGGTGTGGGTGTGGGTGCCACAGTGTGGAGGTCAGAGGACAACTGTGCAGAGTCAGTTCTCTGCAAAACATGGGTTTGGGGGGATCAAACAGGTCATCAGGCTTTCATGGCAAGTGTTGAGCCATCTTGTCCCTCCAGCAGGAAAATCTAAAGTCTGCATTCACCCATCCATCCATCCATCCATCCATCCATCTCTTAATACTATTGTGCCAGGTAGTATACAAATGGTTAGGGTAAAGCGCATTCACCCTGAGCTATTGGCACAAGAGAGATATGTGGTGGTATTGTGTTCCCCAAAATATTGTGTACCTTAATAAACTTATCTGGGGTCAGAGACAGAGCAGCCACAATATTAAATAGAGGTTAGGCAGTGGTAGCACACGCCTTTAATCCTAGCATTCCAGAGGCAGAAATCCATGTGTTCAAGGATACACCCAAGCATGGTGACCAACGCCTTTAATCCCAGAAAGCAAGCCTTCAATCCCAGGGAGTGGTGGTAGAAAGCAGAAAGGTATATAAGGCGTGAGGACCAGAAAAGAGAGGCATTTGCCCTGGAGAGGCATTTGGCCTGGAGAAGCATTTGGCCTGGTTAAGCATTCAGGCCTCTAGCAGCAGTTCAGCTGAGACCCATTCGGATATGAGGACACAGAGGCTTCCAGTCTGAGGAAACAAGACCAGCTGAGAAGTTGGCCAGGTGAGGTTAGCTGTGGTTTGTTCTGTCTCTCTGATCTTCCAGTTCACCCCAAGAACCGGCTTCAGGTTTGTTTTTATTAATAAGAACTTTTAAGATTCATGCTACAGAGATAGGTTAATTGCCACCAGAAGAGTCTAGAAAAGTGATTATGGGAGCTCAGAAGTAAGAGTATTCACAACTGAACAGCAGAACCTGGATGAAGCCTAGGAGTCTGAGATGCAGACAAGGGCCTAGGACAGTCAGATGATGGACTGGAATGGGCAGAAGAGCAGAAACTGCCAAGTGCTGGGGAGGGAGACACGGGGAATCAATGGCTGAGGAGTTTCAGCTTTGTAAGATGAAAGAGTTTTGAGAGTTCTTGCACAACAATGTGTACTTAACATTTTACATTGGCAAGTGGTACAGTTAGGATGGTTGAATCGGTAAAATTTATACCATTTTATTAAAAGTAAAAAATTAAACCTTTTTCTTGAATGGATGTTTCAGCCAACAAAATATATGCCTCAGTTCTGAGGGAAATCAAGGTACAGGAGGACAGGAAGGTGAAACTGAAATTGAAACCAGGCAGACTTAATGAAGTTAAGACAAAATAAGTCAGTAAAAGGTTGTTTTTAAAGAGTGAATCAAAAGCCAGGAATACTTTTTGGAAGAGAAGATATTTAATTTTTATTTTTAAAATTCATTTTGGCTCAATTCTAATTTTTTAATGCAACCTAAATGGTAATTTTATAGTAGTAGTTAGCTAATAATACAAAATTAAATTAGGAAAGACTGGTTAAGACTGTGAGACGGGAACCGAAGACTGGAAAGCAAACATCACTTCCTAATTTATACCGTAAGGATTTCATGTCATTACTCTTCCTCAGCTTGATTATCAGAGAAATACAAGCAAAAGCATGCCTTGAAGAATACTTCATGAAGGTCCTCAGCTGAGGCTCCTTCCTCTCTGATGACTCTAGCTTGTGGCAAGTTGACATACAAAACCAGTCAGTACAACTGACCCCTTGTTAACTTGACACACAAACACGTCATATTAACCCATGACCTTCCTTTCTTTTTCGTCTACAAGATCGCACATTGAGAACACAAATGATTTTAAAAGTCCCACAGTCTTTACAAATTCTAGCACATTAAAATCTTAGTAACCAATCTCTTTTAAAATCCAAGTCTCTCAACTGTGGGCTCCAGTAAAATATGTTCTTACTTCAAGAAAAAAAATCAGGGCACAGTCACAATCAAGGCAAAACAATTCCATCTAATGTCAGAGATCCACTCACAATCTTCTGGGCTCCTCCAAGGGGCTTGGGTCACTTCTCTGGCTCTGCCCTCTACAGCACACACAGCTTGTCTAGGCCCCAGCTGGCTCCATTCCACATCTGTTGCTGTTCTTGGTGGTCTTCCCATGGTACTAGCATCTCCAAAATGCTGGGCTCCCTTGCTGCAACTAGGCTGCACTTTCACCAATAGCCTCTCATAGGCTCTCTTCATGGTGCCAAGCTTCAACTTCTTTGCATGACCCCTTCAGTCCTGGGTCTTCAACTGTCACTGGGGCTACCTTCACCAATGGCCTTTCCTGGACTCTCACAGTGCCAAGCCTCAGCTGCTCTTCATGACCCCTTCATGCCTTCAAAACCAGTACCACCTGGGTGACCCTTACACATTACCAAGTCCTGCTGCCAATATGAGGTACAACCTTGGCAGCCTCTGGAACACAGTGTTTCTCTGGGCTCTCAAGAAACACTTCCCAGAAGATTTCACCTCAGTGATGCTGGTCTCTCTCTGTCTCTCTCTGTCTCTCTCTCTCTCTCTCTCTCTCTCTCTCTCTCTTAAAAGATTTAAGCGCTCTATCTGCATGTATGCCTGCAGGCCAGAAAAGGGGATCCGATCTCACTACAGATAATTGTGAGCCACCGTGTGGTTACTGGAGTTGAATTCAAGACCTCTAGGAAGAGCAGCCAGTGCTCTTCACTTCTGAGCCATCTCTCCAGCCCCCAGGATTCTGGTGTCTCCTTAATCACTGCTAATTTCTTCACTCCAGCTGACCAGCATCAATTGTCCCAGTAACATAAAGGTTTCACTTTAGTAGTTCTGATATCTTGTTAATCGCAGCTGATTCTTCAGCCCCAGCTAACCAGAACCACAGAATCTGAATTCAAAATAACAAACAACCCCAATAGAGTCTTTAAACTTCCCTCTGAAACTTCACAAGCCAGGCCTCCATCCTCTGCCCTACTCTCAACGTTCTTATCTTCCGAGCTCCCACAGAACATCCCACTCAGGTCTCAACACTCAATGGCATTTCTAGCCTAAAGTTCCAAAGTCCTTCCACAATTCCCCCAAAAACATGATCAGGTCTGTCACAGCAATACCCCCACTGCACTGGTACCAATTTGTCTTAGGGTTTTTATTGCTTTGATGAAACACTATGACCAAAAAGCAAGTTGGAGAGGAAAGGATTAATTAGGTTTACACTTCAGGATTGCTATTCATCACTGAAGGAAGTCAGGACAGGAACTCAAACAGGACAGGATGCTGGACACAGGAACTGATGCAGATGCCATAGAGGAGTGCTGCTTACTGACTTGCTTCCCGTGACTTGCTCAGCCCACGTTTTTATAGAGCCTAGGACCAACGCTTGAAGGATGGCACCACCCACCATAGGCTGGGCCCTCCCCCATTGACCAGTAAATGAGAAAATGCCTTTCAGTTGGATCTCATGGAGGCATCTCCTCAACTGAGGCTCCTTCCTCTCTGATGACTCTAGCTTGTGTCCGGTGGACATACAAACCAGCCAGTGCATCTCTCAGCTTCACGGGCACCTTCACCCACATGGACATACCCACATTTAGGCACATGCACATAAAATTTAAAAAAAGGTTGGGTATATGCTAAAATTTTGGATATACTAGGTTAAGTAGAACATATAATTACATTTAAAATTATGTGAGTGGGTTGCATTGTATTTCTAGCAGAGTTATCCAAAAACTCGACTCAAAAAAATCAGAAAACCATCACCAGCTAAAGAAATATAGGAAAGAACACAATATAGATAAGACTGGAAATTAACTAGAAAATAAGAAAGGAAATTACATCTAAAAGCAAGAAGGAAGAATTAGAAAAAAATTCAATATGAAAACAAATATGGAAGAGGTAAGGCACAACAAAAATTATGACTATGTTAAGTCGTAAAACACGGCGAAATGAATAATGTTTCAGAAAAATAAATATCATTAAACCTTACTAAAAAAGAAAGAGATCAAAGCCAGAAGAGATAAAAAGACATGAAATAAAATGAAGTTATGAAAGAATTACCCTTATAGGGAGGTCTCTAACGTCATGACTCTTTAATAGGTAAGTTCATTGAAACTTATTAAAAAAAACTGAGATAATTGTTGTCATTTGGAAACGGATCCAAAACACAGGAAAAAATGAGCTTGCCAGCCAATCATCTACAACCGAAATCTCCCAGTAAGTTAAAAATAAGGATCGCATCAGCTGACCTCTCTAATGTGAATGGATGGGGAGGCTCTAAATGAAATGCCAGCAAATAGATCCATTATAACCAAGTAGACTTTCATCCCAGGAAGGCTGCAACGATTCAGCGTCAGGAAATCTATAAATGCAATCTATTACATCAAGGGGTCTGATTGAAAACCAGCAGCGATGCCCATGGGTGGACGAGCCAGAGAAAATTATTAGATTATATGTATGAAAAACCCAAGAGAACCCTCTAATAAAGATTAATCAGAGTTTAGTAACTAATTAATGAGTATCTAGCTATTAAATTAATATATAAAAGTCAACAGCTTGCTTTCATGACACAATTTACCAGTGAGATGTTTTAATGATCAGAATCTAATTTATTAAATCTTAACATGAACTTTTGTGTGTGTGGCAAGGGCATTGGATGTAGACTCGGGGGAAAAACAAATGACCCTAAAAGTAATTCGAAAGAATAATAGGGAAAATCACTAGTCAGGACACAACAAAATTGGAAAGGGTTGTATTACTTTTAATTTATTCCAAAGCTTTAATAATTAAAAGGCCATGGGATTGGCAGAGCATGGACAGCTAGATCAGATAGCCCAGACACAAGTTTGGCATCCACGAGGGTTTATCATCTGATCTCCCGAGGGCCACAAATCAGAGGCAGAGGATGCAGTATCCACTCGAGTAACACTGCAGCCACAGCTGTCCGACATCAGGCAGAAAAGAGTCTACAGTCTCAACGCACCCTGGACCGGAAGAGGAACTCCAGGTGGAATAAAGAGGCAATTAAGAAAAAGAAAAACTTGAAGAAGGTGAAATGGAGTGAAATCACACTTTGGGGTGGAGAAAGGCGGACTTTAGGGCGAAGCAACAGAGTTTGCACCCAAACACTTAAGAGGTCACAGGGGTGGGGTGGGGTGGAGTGGGGCAACAGGCCTTCAGTAAATAGGACAGAGGGTAATTGCTTTACTATCTAGCAGTGGTTATCAACCTAGGGGTCACATGTCAGATCTCCCCCATCTCAGATATTTACATCAAGATTCATCACAGCAGCAAAATTACAGTTATGAAGGAGCAACAAAAATAATTTCATGGTTGGGGTCACCACAAAACGAGGAACTGTATTAAAGGGTTGCGTCATTAGGAAGGTTGAGAACCGCTGACATACATATGCAGGATCTTCAAACCTGTAATAGCAGCACCAAGCCCATCGTGGACAAATACAGAGGACATTCAAGGAGTGAATTACTGGTCAAAACAAAAATTGCCAGTAAATACATGGAAATGGCTGTGCATAGTGGCTCACGTCTATAATTCCATCAATTCTAAGGCAGAGGCAAAGAGGATTCACAACAAGTTTTAGATCAGCCTAGGGTACACAGTGAGATTCTGCCTCAAGGAAACCCTCAAAAGTGCATACATTTAATACCAGTTGAAATTAAATGAATGAAAATACATGTTCGCCCATCTGCTTATATCAGCAAAATTTTAACAATGGCAGTCATCACTGCTGGTGAGGGTTCAAGTGACAGGCATTTTTTTTTGTTTGTTTGTTTTTGTTTTTATGAGACAGGGTTTCTCTGTGTAACCCTGGCTGTCCTGGAACTAGCTCTGTAGACCAGGCTGGCCTCGAACTCAGACATTCACCTGCTTTTGCCTCCTGAGTGCTGGGATGCACCACCACCACCCAGTCAGAGACAGGCATTCTTATACATGGGCAGTATACATTTTCCCCAAGAAACCTTAATTAAGCCTTAAGAGTCATCTCTGGGTTACTATCATAAAAAAATAATGAGAACAGGAAAATTATTCTTAATGGGCCAGTGAGAGGGCTCAGTGAGTGCAGGGACTTCCCTACAAGTGTGACTATCTGCATTCAATCCCTAGGGTCCACATGGTGGAAGAAGAGCACTGTCTCCTACAAGCTGACCTCTGACCTTCACATACAGGCTAGTACATGCACATGTGCACGCACACACAAAATAAATACAATAAATGTAAATGATATCTCGAAGCAAGCTTAATATACATAAAAATTCAAGAGTCTAACCACCCCACAAGGCAATGGTTAAGTCAGAGATGACCATGCATTCACTGAAACTTGCTTGTTGTCGGCCCACAGGGTGACACACGCCTCTGATCCCAGCACTTAGGATCAGAGGAAGGATGATCCCTGTGAGTTTGAGGCCAAACTAGTCTATATAGTGAGTTCCAGCACAGCCATGGTTATAGACACCCTGTCTCAAAAACCAAAACCAAAACAAAAACAAAAAAACAAACAAAAAAACAAACAAAACAAAACCCAAAAAACAAAAAAACAAAAAACAAAACAAAACAAAAAAACCAAAGGAAAAAAAAACTTGTTTGTGAAAAATTTATAAAAGCACAAAAAATGTTTTTATAATGCTAAATGAAAACAATGAATCTCAACTGTGTGTACTATATAATCTCATCCATGTATACAGTTTTTAAAAGAACTGTTCACAATGTTTAATATGGTTGCTCCCAAATAGTGGAAATGTGGATGGCCTTTATTCTTTCTTTTATTTTATGGACTTTTCTAAATTTCTTTTCATAACCAGAAAAACAGGTACTGACTGTAATGGTTCCTTTCCTTGCTCCCCACACCCCCACTTTCTTCTTTTTAAAGTAGGACAGTGGAAGTCTTGGGGTGACTGGCAGCTGGCGCTGACTTCCACCAGATGGGGTGTGAAAAGGCCTCACCTAGAGGCCGGAGCCTAGCCTGTGTCTCCTCCTGACACGTGTTAGAGGTTGCCAGCTTCCCTCCACACAAAGAGCCCCTTTCTGCCAGCTGAAACTGGCCTGTCCTTGGTTCTTGACTCTGCCCCCAACCTCAGCCTCTCGCATCCAAGAGCAGCAAGGGGCCTCAGTTCGGGGGCAGTTATTTCAAAGTCTGCTGTTTGGCTCTAGGTTCTCATCTGACGGGCAGCCTCCCTCCCAGTAACCCCTGGTGTCTTTCCCCAAACTTTAAGGCTACCATTTAAGCCCGGTTTCCTGCCTAAAACTATTTATTGACGTACTGCTATTTCCTGCACCAGCCACATCAATAAGCCCTGAAAGCCATTCAGTGTCTCAGGTTTCTCAAGGCATTCTGGGAAATTCTTCCCACTCTGGATAACCACATGAACTCTGGTGTGGTAGAATTCTGTGGCCAAGCCAAAAACAGCTGTGTACAGGCAGAAGGGGAAAAACACAGCTCCCTACCCCCTCGACCCCTGTGGGCAGGCCCGCCACAGCAGGGAGATGCGGCTGGGAAGGGGGGAGGGGTCTGGCACAAGGACCACAGTGTATTTTTGCACTTCCTGGGGTAGACAGGCAGCCCTGCACCCTGCACACTCACCACGACCATCCTGGTCTCACTTAAAAAAAAAAAAACAACTGACCAAGGGATATCTGCCCATCCAAACTGGACTTCCCCAGTGGCTGATGTGTTTCTGTTCAGAGAGGTACTGCAACATCATTCCCGCACCCCCACCTCAGGGAGGGGTGGGGTGGGGTGGGGGTGGGGGAGAAAGTGCTCTTTTAGTAACTGCTGGCAGGAAGTTTTTTTTTCCCCTTGTGAAGTTGGGATGGATGTGGGAGAGGTAGGTAATGGGGAGTGTGTGGAGGAGGGGGAGGGGCAACCAGAGGCTGTCCAGTATCCATAGCTCTGCCGTTCTCCCACAGAATTGGTGGAGGCTAAAAGGAGTTATTTGATAGAATTTTTTATATTGAAAAGAATGAAGACATTTTCAAGTCAAATTCACTCTGTTTTTTGTTTATCTGTCTCCAACTTTCTCTTCCTCCAGAATTCCGTTCCAAAGTCTCCTCAGGGAGGCCTCCTCTGACTACCTGCCTATAGTAGCAGCCCCCTGCTCCCCCTAGCTCCCTCCTAGCCATTGACATCTGACATGGGGGCCTGAACACGCTGCTGATCTGATGACTGGCAGGGATCCATGCCTCGCCTCTAGGATGGTGCCTGGCTCATGGGAAGTGTTCAGTCATTGAGTGGGGACCAGACAGATCACTGCTCTGTGATGGGTGACCAGATGTCTCTTCTGTGAGACCCCTAGGCTGATGCTCTGCTCGCTTTCTTGCTCTCTCTCTCTCTCTCTCTCTCTCTCTCTCTCTCTCTCTCTCTCTCTCTCCTTCCTTCCTTCCTTCCTTCCTTCCTTCCTTCCTTCCTTCCTTCCTTCCTTCCTTCCTTCCTTCCTTCCTTCTTGGTGTTTTGAGAAAGATTTCTTTGTGTATCCCTGGCTGTCCTGGGACTAGCTCTGTAGACCAGGCTGGCCTCGAACTCACCGAGATCCACCGGCCTGGGCGTCCAGAGTTCTGGGATTAAAGGTGTGCACCACCATCTCCTAGCTTGATGCTCTTCTTCTTCATCCAAGATTTGAGATCAGAAAGCGAGGTCGTGTGCCGAGTTCACCTTTTCTCTTCTGTGTGGCTTTTACTTCCCTCGGTTCTTGTTGTTACCATCTCTGGGGCAGCTTGCGCTAGGGACGACTCACAGTACATTTCACTTTTGTGGGTCATATTTTTGACATTTGCTGTTCCTTCGCCTCATCTTAATTTTTCTCCTTTCTTGATGTTGCTGCAAATAAGGCCACGCTGTGGTGCCATGGTGTGGTGGGGGCCACCTGTGATTTTTTTTTTTTTTTTTTTGGCCCAGCTCCTCCCGACTGGAGTTTCTCCTTTGGGATTGGCCCTCCTTGGACTGCTTGTCATGTTTGTGTTTCTCCCTTGTCCACACAAACTCCACAATGTCTCCTCATTCCTCCGGCCCTATCGCTCAGCCCAGGGCCTGCTGCCTGCACCCAGGAGAAAGCTGCTGTCTCAACCAAGTCATAATCATTGGGGAAGCCCAGGAAAGGAGGCTTTTCCTCAGAGGCCCCAAGAAGTCTTTACTTATGTCAGAGGCATCAACAGAAAGGAGGGGAGGGGATCTCCAAGTTTAGGGTTTCTCTGAAATCTATTTGTGATAGTATATCATATCACAAATCAGGTCATTTCTGGCCTCAGAAGACCCCAACTGTTCCATTTCTCATTTCTCCTGGGACTTTAACACTTCAGCATCCTAAAGACTTGGGGATGCTAAGCTACTTGAAGTTGATTCGTGTTGACTCAGGACCAAAAAGAACTGATCCATGTAACAATAGGCCCCTTTGACGTGATTGGCTCCTGACCTCAGCTGAGAATCACTCTTGCCCAGTGTGAGTGAGCAGAGTTGAGGGAGAGAATGGAGTGGCACTGGCTGCTTTCCCTAGCTTACGGTGTCAGGAGCAGAAGAGAAGCGGAGGATGGGGATCCTTGCTTGGGTACCAGGCAGATCTCTGCTCTTTTTCACACCTACACAGGGAAGCATGGAGTAGGGCTCCCCAGCGCTTACTGCAGGTCTGACCAGGTCAGCCTGACCTCTTGGGATCAAGGAGTCCCATGTGCAATGGCATCTGGCACACAGTAGGCTTTTAACAAGTGGCAGAGACCTCTGGGAGTAGTCTCCTGCATCATCCTGGTCACCAAAGCCTGTCCTAGACCTTGATGTTTCCTCCTTCTGGCAGGCTCCAGTCAAGGGATGCAACTGCTGGGCTATACTAGCTGACCACCATGGCTACCTCCTGAATCAGGATGCTAGTCCTGGCTTAATCTTGCTGGGGACTTTGAGGCCAAATCTGGCCAGGAGGTTACAGTATGTAGCTTGGGCTCTGACAGTCATCTACTGTGTTCTCCATTGTGTCTGAGAGAGGAGGTGTCCCAGATGACTGTGTGAACAAAGGATTGTGGCCTCTGCCAAGGACTGGTTGCCTGCCTCGGGTGTCTGATATGTTAGCCCCAAGCCACTGGTTGGGTTTCAGTATATCATTTCTTACCATAAAACCTGGCTCTTTCTCCACTATCCTTGACCTTCTGGTCCATGACCCACACCTACCATCCAGCAGCACCTCCTGATGATTTCAATACTTCACACTGCTCTGAATCAAGACACTTAGGGGTTTCAATTGCCAAGGACAGAAATCTTTCCAAGTGAGCTTGGGCACATAGGGCTTCAGTGGGTTTCCATGAGAGGGCCCCAAGGACATAGTCACAGGGATCACAGGGCACAGATACAATGCCTGCCAGAACTGGCCTTCCTCTCTCTGCCTGCTTCTGCCCAGCTTCTTAGCCATTATGCCTGCTCCATGCTTTCTACTATAAACAGGGCCTCTCGAGAACACAGCAAAAGTGACTTCTAGCGGTTCCTAGTGTCTTTTACAAGGATGTGAGCCCAAAGGAAGACAGAGCCCGTCTCTCCTAATAGCCAGTCCCCAAACCTTGGAGTGGGGTTGCAACTGGTCCTGCTTGTCACACGGCCCTTCTTCAGACCAATCACTGTGAATATAGAGCCACTGATTGGTCAGCCCTAGGTCATACAGCCTTTTAGGGCAGGGGACAAAGTGGTCATATGACCTAAGTCATACAGCCTTTTTGTGTAGGTCTACAGGGTGCCTATAAAAAGACAGAGACAATAATACCACTGCACACATAGACCCCATCAGGGAGCTGGCACATGCGCCTCCAACTCTCCTGAACATCATATCAAAACCTCTACGTGCTGGTGTGACTGTGAGAGGGAAATGCCGTAAGGATGATCTTGAATCTGTTCTAATCAACAGATATGAAAAACATGGCCCACATGTGTAGCCAGAAGTTTCTCGGGTCCCACCCGGCCCCCCAGAAAGACACCCCACAACCCACATGCTCCTTTAACAACTGGAGACGTTCTCTGTGACTGATGGCTCCTGGTACTAAGATTGTGAATATTTTCCCCCAGCACTTGCCTCCAGGGCCAGGACACACACCGGCGCCTGGGAACTGCCACCAGCCCCTGCCAGATGAATCTGGATCACTCTGGAGACATCTCCAATTGTCCCGGGCTGTGAGCACCCAGACTATTTCAGTTGGTGAAATCAGGTCAGGTAGCCTGGGCCCTGCTGATGGCAGCAGGGCGGGGGAGTGGTGCTGGGGTGCAGCAGCGGGAGAAGCCGAGAAGCCGGGCTGATTCAGTGGGAATTCTGTCTCACACTTACGCAGGCGTGAAGCCTCACTTGCAGGCAAGGGGAGCCAGCACCTGCTGTGGTTGTGGCCTTGAGAAGCCCTCAGCGGGGCTGGAAGTTTTCCTTTCAGCTGAACAGGAAGAGGGGCTGAGCTGTCTGAATACCGTGGTATGTACTCAGCTAAGGGGACACCTGCCTCAGCTTCAGGGAAGACATAGGTGTAGGCTGCCAGCCCAGGGCGTAGAGGGCTGAAGTCCACAGACCAGGGGACACCTGTCTCACTGCCAGTCCATGGTGGATGTGACTGTCCTACTGTGTGCATTCTTCTCCTTCTCCTTCTCCTTCTCCTTCTCCTTCTCCTTCTCCTTCTCCTTCTCCTTCTTCTTCTTCTTCTTCTTCTTTTTTTGAGACAAGGTTTCTCTGTGTAGCCCTGGCTGTCCTGGAACTTGCTCTGTAGACCAGGCTGGCCTCAAACTCAGAGATTCACCCCTCTGCCTCCCGAGTGCTGGGATTAAAGGTGTGTGTCATCAATGCCTGGCTCTGTGTACATTCTTATGGAGCCCTACCCATGTTTAGCTGGCTCTACCACTTGGCATCTCACTGGGTAGGGGGCAGCTACCTGGGTCTGACCACTGTCTGAGGTACGCAGGATGGAAGCCTGGATCTGCCTTCTACCCCTCGCTCTTTCTACTCCTTGAGGTATACTTTAAAACAGGCCTTCTCAGGAACATGGCGGTAGTCTACCTCCATCCTGTTCTTCCCTCCAGGTTCCCTTGAAGAAAGAGCTGGGTTGCTGTCTCTAGAATCATGATTCCTCCCTCTTGGGCTCTCATTTTGCCAGGAGAGTGGCCAACAGCCCAGGGACAGGTGTTTATTGGGGCCTAGGCTAAATAGGTGAGAGTTGGCCTTCCTGCCAAATTCTCTGTGGGGAGTGTGTGTGTGTGTGTGTGTGTGTGTGTGTGTGTGTGTGTGTG